>JACWST010000412.1:0-16735 GCA_014850475.1 Cryphonectria naterciae | reverse complement strand
AAGGAAGTGATGGCACTGCTTCTCGACCGGCAGGGAGACAAGATTATAATCACTGAGGATGTGGTCAAGGCTGCAGCTGGAAACGAGAGAAGTGGGAAGGAAGTGATGGCACTGCTTCTCGACCGGCAGGGAGACAAGATTATAATCACTGAGGATGTGGTCAAGGCTGCAGCTGGAAACTGGGGAAGTGGGAAGGAAGTGATGGCACTGCTTCTCGACCGGCAGGGAGACAAAATCATAATCACTGAGGATGTGGTCAAGGCTGTAGCTGGAAACGAGGAAAGTGGGAAGGAAGTGATGGCACTGCTTCTCGACCGGCAGGGAGACAGGATCATAATCACTGAGGATGTGGTCAAGGCTGCAGCTGGAAACGAGGAAAGTGGGAAGGAAGTGATAGCACTGCTTCTCGACCGGCAGGGAGACAAGATCATAATCACTGAGGATGTGGTCAAGGCTGCAGCTGGAAACGAGGGAAGTGGGAAGGAAGTGATGGCCCTGCTTCTCGAAATTCAGGAAGCGACTCGGGGTTCGTTTACTGACAAGGAGTAATCGAGTTGCCCAATATATAATCTGATTAGAAGTTGAGACTTTCTCCTTCGCAAAGGAATTTATTTCTTATATTGAATAATTTTGTTATTATGCAATGTTGCTTTGTGTGATATTAATGCTATTGTGGAATACCCATGGTGTTGAGCGTGCGAGAGGGAAGGAGCACGCGGCACTATGTGGTCCGTGCGTGGTGGCCTGTGCACCCACAGGCCAACCCACCTCAACACCGAACGCGCTGGCCCACGATAGATACGTAGCTTTTTCTTCAATCAAGTTCAATCCTCTTTTGCACCCCCCATCTGACCCATCGTACGTACGATAGGAAAGCCCATCCAACAGGAATAGTATATTCAAAACGAACCGAATCCCAGGACGAGAAAGATAATTGTTTATCATACTGCATGAGCATTTATCTCTAGCGACTGGTAAAATTCGGGTCACTCGGGGTAACATCGCCTTCTTTTTTGCTGACATTCTCAAAAACAGGCACGTCGACGTCCTCTGCTGGTTCAAAGTGACGATTTCCCCTCTTCAGCTATAGAATATCATGTTGCCCAACCACATTGCCTGTTCTGTTCTCCTATGTTCCCCTTGGGCTTTTCAAATATCCTAAAATGCCTTCAACGCTAATCCGTAAGTCCAATATCACATTTTCTCAAAAGGCTGGAGGCTATTAGTTTCACGATCGAGCCCACTAATCCAACTCCTCATCCTCTTACAGCGACAACGGAATCCTGGGACGCCTCCTCGGCTGCCCTTCTAAAGAGAGCTTTCGAAGGCCCAACAACCACTTTGAACAAGACGCTGCTTCAAAGGGTATGTAATGAGATCCACCTCTTCCCTCCTCCCACTTTCCTCAACGCCGGAAGGACATGCTGACGAGGCGAATTGCTATACAGATAAACCACATCCTTCCCTTCTCCTCATCCGCTGCCGTCCTAGATCTCGGCTGCGGTGTCGCCCAGATACTCGGTCGCCTTTTAGATACTTACGGCGCTGATCTCTCCGCTACCACGCGCCTTGTCGCTGCGGACATCAGCCCCGAAATGGTCACGACGGTCCAGAGGCGCAAAGCCACCGAGGTCGCGGGAGGGAACGAGGTCTGGGAGCGGGTGGAGGCGGCGTTGTGGGACGCGCAGGACCTCGTGGCGGCGGGCGTTCCAGACAATGCATTCACCCACGTGACGGCGGGCCTGCTGCTCTTCACGGTGGAGAGGCCCCAGGATGTACTCGCAGAGATCAGGAGGGTTCTGAAGAGCTCCGGGGGTGTGTTAGGTATGACCAGTTTCCGCTCAGCGAGCTGGTTGGATTTCATCGAGGACGTGCTGAACACGGTGAAGCCGGGCACGAAGCTTATGCGCGTCCCCACGGCGTGGGCGTCTGACGAGGCTGTCAGGCAGCGGCTGGAGGAGGCAGGGTTCAGAGATGTGCGTGTGGAAGAGGTGCAGGTATTTTATGAGTTTGAGGAACCCGAGGCGATGACAAGGTTCAGTATGGCGAATATACCGAGTGTGAAGGCAGTTACTGGGACCATGCCGGAGGACGAATTGGAGCAGGCGATACAGACGATGGTCAGGTGGTTGAAAGACAGATTTCCTAGCGGGGCAGGCAAGCTGGAGGGCACAACAATTGTAGCTACAGCAAGGAATTAACGAGATCAGTGTTTGGCCTACTAGTATTATTTTCGGTTTCCCGTGAGAACTTATGAACATGCGGTGATCAGACGAGATTTTGAGACGTATGCAGGTTCAGTCCAGGATACTTGAGGTAAGCCAAGAACGAGGCTGACGCTCGCTGGTATGCTTGAAAATGGTTGTTACATCAAAATCCGTGGTCTGACCAACAAAGAGATGGGTGAAAGAATACCGGCCATCTGCAGTTGTTCTTGCCTGTTGGCTCCCCTACAGTACTTGAGATATTGGCATCCTGACTGCGAATCTAAATAGTGATTTGCACTGGTCTTTCTTGTCTGCATTGAGATAGTGATCAGCGTCAAGATGATAGCAGCTCAGGTGACCTAAATTTCAAGCACATAACTCCCTTCTTGTGTCCATACGAGCATCGTCAGGCCTTCATGCCGTCGAGCAGACGAAAACGCTTTTGCAAAGGTTCTGTGACTTGATTGCCGACATCTTACCCCGCTCAATGCCTAGGTCATCACCACCTTGAAGATCATGCGCAGGCCCGCGCAGGTCTGGAATGAGACTCACGTGGCGAGGAACAAGAGGTTTGCAGAGAGGGTGGTTGAAGAGAGTGGTGAGAGATGACAATAGACCCTTCGTCTTTGGAGTGCGGGCAAGGCTACAAGCTGAAAAGGTTGTGAAATGTACTTACGGGTCCCCTCAGAAAGGTCAGCTCTACCTGGAAGTAGTTGCCTTTGGGGTCAACATGTACCATGGCAGCACAATTGCCTTCTAGTAGGAATTTGTAAGGTGCAGTAAACATACCGTAAAGAGGTCTTGATTTCTGCCTTCCTTCTCGACCTTGTCAACTCAAGGTTGGTTTCCATCTTCGAACTGCCGCCTTTGAAGCAGCTCCCACGGTCATCCTCTTTGGACAACACAAACACCAGTTTCTTTTGCAGAAGCTCCACGCGGCGCGCCTTCCTATCTTTCCCTTTCCCTCCGATGCGTGATCTATCTTTCAATACTTCTTCTTCCTCTAAAGCACATGGAAGGTTCCTTACTTCTCACCGCGTCATCAAGGCACTTCGCCCCTGCAAACCCTATCATCATCCCATCTTTCCCATCTACTTTTGTTTACATCCAGTACACGCCCTGGTTCTGCAACTGATTGACACTCCCCCCTCTCCAGCTCAAAGGTTGTCACCACCATTGCCATGGCTGGTCCTGCTCGAGACGGCATTGATGCCTGCACCACGGCCTTTTCCAAACCGGCCAGGCACCAGCAGGATGCCCAAAACACCGTCCAGAGGGCCACCGACGCGTTCGCCACCGTCAATCAGCTCCAATCAGCTCCGCCTAGATGCACAGGTCAAGCGCAATGAGGCCAAGCGCAAGAGGGAAGAGATGGACGACGAGCTTCAGCAGAAGCACCGAGAGATCGATACGTGCGAGCAGACGCTGCTCGAGCTTCGCGAGGCCGAGGACACTGCCAAAAGTCTGTACGAGGAGCTCAATACTGTGACCAAGGAATTCGCGACCACATTCGCCCGCACCACTGCGGATATCAATACCAAGACGACCGCTCTGGATGCCGTGGGTCAGATTCCGAACGATTCCTCCTCAGCTGTGGTTGCGAGGATGAATGGCCAGGACAAAGCCACCGGTGAAGCTCGTTCTTTGTTTCGAGAGCAATGGAAGAAACCCTTTCTCGACAACTATGGCAGCCTCTTCTTCGAGACCAGCAGCGATACATACAAAAATCTTTGCAAGGCGGCTGGGTTGAAGGCACGTGGCTTGCTCAGTATGCTCAACAGCCCTACATACCTGCTTAACCGCTTGGCTGTCGTGGTATCCTGTCCAGTGTCCGAGGAGACGAGCAAAGATCCCATGATGACTCTGCTGGACCACGTCATAAGTCCCAAGATGCGTTGCTGCAGCATGTACCCACTGATCGAGACCTACGGTCCCGAGGTGAAACTAGTTCTCCCACTGAGCGAGGCACACTTGGTTGGTCGTGGTCGCGGTGACATGTCGGCCCTGGTGGACGCCTTGGTCGAAATATGCCTCGATCGAGACTGTCGGAATCCCCAGCTCACTAGCTTCATCAGAGCACTCATAGAGGCGACCACCAACGCTTCAAGCCCGAGATGGACCTGCAAAAAATTTACGCAAGCTCTCGACGCCTTCCGCGAAGAATGCGGCCTACCGAGACCAATCAACGCAGATAACACCGTCAAGCTAACCCATACCAGTTCTGATCACCTGCGCCTCGAGATTGCCGGGTCTGTGAGCGGTTGGAATGAACATGAGGACTCACCTGTCGACTTGAAAGGTCCCACCGGCAGCACCCTGACGGGTACCAAACCCTCAACAGTCTGCAAAGCTCTCTCGGGCTGGAAACTACGCTCGAGTAGGGATATCACATTTTTGTTGGGAGACAACGACAACGTTGCCTAGAATAACTGCGAGACTCTTGAGATGGACGTCGAGTCTGTCCGTGTCGCCATGCACCTGCTGGGGCCGACGCGACCGACCGACGCGACTTGTCGCCATCTTGCCCACCGATACCGAACGCACCGACACCATCACCGGTCCGTACGACATTGTTGCCGTTGGACGCTACTACAACTGGGGCGATGATACCTGGTTCACTTCTTATATCCAGGTCACCGAGGTTGAGAGTGGAGTGCCTGAGTTTGGTCGAATTAAAATCTACAACCCAAGCGGCAAGCTGAACACCAAGAGAGGCAAGCTGCTCTGGACCAATGTTCTTGGCCAGATCAAGACTGCGTACCCCGACTCGATGACCGATGACACGAGGAGGATCAACAAGGTGGTTCAGACGGTCCCGCATCAGAAAAAAAGATTATGTGGTGGATGGGAAGGGGGTTGATCATACCACACTGGACAAACACTTGCAAAGGAGCACAGAAGTAAAGAGTCTCAATGTCTCGGAACCAGTGGGAGATGGGACCTATGGCGCAGACTGTGAGTAGCAGGGGAGTACACAGACGGCAAGTTCTGCGAATGCAGATCCTTCTTCTTGCTTTTCCTTCTCCCCTCGTACGATGACGAACAGGAATTCACCGCCTTGTCCAACCTTCCCGCCCGAAAGAGAGGGAGAGAGAGAGAGAGAGAGAGACAGAGGACAACAAATGATTAGTCCAGCAAATTAAAGTACCGGGTTCCCGCGAGTAGTTGCATGCACCTGAGACATGAATATGTGCGTGACCAGCCTGATGATTTTTTTCAACACGAGCACTATGACCCCTGTCATGCAAGTTATTGCTTTTTCTCGCTGCCGTCCAGCCAATGCGGAGGGAACACGCAAGCAGTGATTAATTAACAAGATACAAGCGAGCATGCAGGTGTGGTGACACAGGCGCAAGCCGTCTTGGTCAACTGTTTCCACCGGGTCCATAGTGGGAAATACTTGTGTACCTGCACAAAGACACCTGAAATTCCCCGCCTTGGCTAGCTTGCTGCCTTGGGTTTCTCCTTCCTCCCGTTGAGGCTCCCAGGCATCTATCTGACCACACTGTTTCTGCTCCTTCCCCTTCTCTCCTCTTTTCCCTCCCCTTCCCTCCTCTTCTCCTTCCCTCTCTTCTCCCTCCTCCTCCACCTCCTTCCCACCTTCCCCCCTTCCTAAAACAGACTGTCTGGAGCTCCCCACAAACCAACCAAACCTACACAAACACAACGCCCCTCCACAATGGCAATGACATGTAATGGCCGCCATGGCCCTCCTCCCGAACCAGCCACCAACGAAGATGTGGAGGATCCTGCCCGCAGCATGGGATACGACCGTACTCTACAGTGGACTTCCCTCGTGGCGCACGCTCCAGACGATGTCCCAGCGACGACCATCTTCGAGCCCCTCGCCGGCACGCCGCCACCGGGACCCGGCGACAGGACAACACTGGGCAACATGCACTTCTCGCTCGAGATCATGCAACACATGTGCGAATACATGGACGTCTCCACCCTGCTGTCCCTCAGCCAGGTAAGCCGATACGCCCGCGACGTGGTCATCAGCGTTCGTCAGGTCCGCCAGGTCCGCCAGCACCTCCTCGCGTGCCTCTGGGTGCTCTTCAAGGCCCGCTGCGCCCGCCACACGAGCATCACCGTGCTCCACGGGGCCCTGTACAGCAGGACCTGCAGCTACTGCGGGCGGTTCTTTGGCAGCTTCCTCTTCATGCTGACCACGCGCCGGTGCTGCTTCTACTGCCTGCACCAGCGCAACGACCTGCAGCCCGTCTACCGGTGCGTGCTCGAGCAGATGAGCACCGTGCCCGCCGCCTGGACCTCCAGTGCCAGCCCGTCGGTGTACGGCAGCCCTAAGGCCAACTCGTCGGGCCGGGGCCGGGGCCGGCACGTTGTCGAGTTTCACGCGGCCAAGAAGCTGCTGCGGGCCGCAGGCATCAGGGGCTGGGACCCGAACGTCGAGCTCAAGCCCGAGGACCGCGCCATCATCAGACGGCTCTGCGCGACACCCTTGCCGTGCATCAACCCGGCGACGCAGCAGGTCGAGAGGCCTCTGGCGTGCGCGGGGTGCTACTTCGACGGCAGCTCGGTGCCGGATCATAAGGAGCATCTGGACCTCCAGAGGGGCAAGGTGTTGCACGCGACGTACAACAGGCGCAATCTCCTCTGGCTCGGCGACGAGTTCAGACAGCACGTCCGCAAGTGCAACACATTGGCGTCGGTGCTATGGTCCATCAAGAAGAGGCGGCTGAACGGCTGGTTGTGCGGCGAAGGCCCGGACGGGCTGGGCGGCGGGAGCCCGGATAGGCTAGACCCGTTTTCAAGATTGGTCTTACTGGCGACGCTGAACCGCAACCTGCTCGGGCGGAGTGGTTCCTGGCTGCAATATGAGTATCATCGGATCTTGGCCGGGCTCCGGCCTGTGCCGCCGGGTATATACTCAGGGTGTGGATATGTCTCGGAGGAGCAATTTGTGGCGGCGCTTGAGGGCCAGCGGTGGGCTAATCTAGTAGACTGAGAGAGGAGGATGCAGAGTTTCCGCGGCCGTTTGGAAACTTCGCCGCCGGTGTGCCGGGATCCGGAAAGTCGGTCAGAAAAGGGGTCTCTTTGCTTTTGCTATGTGCACCCGAGAACCAATTCACTCCGCTTCTTTTGAATAAAACGAAGATAAATTCTTACGTATGCCGTTATTTTTTATGTAAACAGTCCACATCTTGCTCTTTTTTTTCTTCTTTTTTCTTCTTCCTCTTCTGCCCTGAGTGAAGAGGCACAAGAGGATATGCGAGACACCTCGCCATTGCCACCGCTGAACCCCACACAATGCAACGTTAAGGTTGATCGCCGGGTGCCTGGGCTCCTTTCCAAATGTTGCGTCGCAATCAACGGATGGATAGGGGGGGGGGAAGGGGGATTCGTAGCATGTCCTCGATAAATTAATATCGGCACTATTACTACTGCCAGTAGTCGTCATCCCTAATTTATTTGGGAGACGGTCTTCTCATCTCACTCTAACTCATCGTGCAGACGCGTGGGGGATTAAGAAAAAATAAAATATTGTCCAGAGTCGAGACGCAAGGGCTCACTCACTCTGAGCCATCACAAGCCATGCCTCAGCGCCCAGCATCATGGCTCTCGGCCGTCATCCCTGGTCTCCTCCTGCTCTGGGGGATCGTCGAGGCGCAAGATACTTGGTGCGGCAAGGTCTACAACGGGTGAGCAGCAGGCTTCTTCGCTCTTTTTGTCTCCTTCCGCTGCGAGACTTTTCGATTCATTCGGTTCAAGTGGGAAGATATTTTCAGTACCGACTGACCGAATTTCTGGAAATGCAGATCCGCGCAGATCATCCCGGGCGGCTGGATGGTCCAGCCTGAGGCCTCGAGCAGCCCATTACTGGATGTCCAGGTCACGCCTCGACACAGCATCTACGTCGGCAGCGAGACCAGCGCAGAGCTCATCGTCGACGCTGCGCTCTCTTACTACCACGGGGCTCCTTATCTGGCGTCGTCAGGGGCAAGCAACTCCTCTTCTCCCGACACCCTCAGCTTCACGCTCACGGTGGGCGGGATCGACATCGGATCTGCAACGGTCGGCGTCAACACGACCGACAACCTGGTGCAGTTCAACGTGAGCCAGCTGACGCCGACGACGACGCCCTACCCGGTCGTCCTGACGGGCAGCACGTCGGCGGGCAACTACTCGGCCTCCTCGGAGCTCCTGTACCTGCCCGACAAGACCAACGGCAGCGTGGTCAAGATCGACAGGCTCTACAGCTCGATCCTCTACCGCAGCAACAACACGGACAACACCTTCAGGCCGTACTTCCCCTACGGCTACTATGGCGACTACGGCGGCTGGTTCGACATCCCAGGCGAGCCGACGGCCTACAGGGACCTGGGCTTCAACGCGCTCAACCCGGTGACGGCTTTTACCGACTCGGACATGACCTACACCATCGACGAGATGGACGGTGTCGACCTCCTGTGGCAGTACGACATGCGCAACTCGTACCAGAACCTCACCTCGGTGGCCGGCCAGGTGCCCCTCGTCAGGGACCACCCCTCGCTCCTCAGCTACTACACCGCCGACGAGCCCGACGGCTGGGGCTACACCTTCAACTCGACCACCGACGCCCGCGACCTCCTGGCCGCCCTGGACCCCTACCACCCCACCGCCCTCGTGCTCAACTGCCAGAACTACTACTTTGAGGAGTACTCCGCCGGCGCCGACATCATCATGGAGGACGCCTACCCCGTCGGCATCAACTGGACCTTCTCCCCGGCCTGGGACACCCCCGTCAACCGCACCTACGGCGACTGCGGCTGCGACAACTGCGTCGGCGACTTCAACCTCCTCAACGTCCCCCAGCGCGTCGAGGACTTCCGCACCTACGCCTCGTGGATCGGCGGCAGCGGCCGCGGCGCCGTCCTGCGCAAGCCCATCTGGGCCGTGCCCCAGGCCTTCTCGGGCGAGAACTACTGGAGCCGCGACCCCACCCCCCAGGAGACGTGGGCCACGGACCTGCTCGCCTTCAACCACGGCGCCAAGGGCCGGCTGGCCTGGATCTACCCGCCCTCCGCCGCCCTGGGCAACGCCACGAGCCTGCTGGCGCGCGTCGTGACCGTCGCGCCCGTGCTGGACTTCCTCACGGGGGCGCACCCGGTGCTGGTGAGCGACGGGCGGCGTGGGAATGGTAGTAGCCTGGACGTGGCGTACTGGGCCCTGGAAGGGGTAGGGGTTCTGGTGGGCGTGGTGAACCCGGCGAATACGACGACCACGGCGGCCGTGGCGCTGGAGATTCAGAGCCCGGGCGGGTTGAACGTGTCGAGCATTGCGTCGCAGCCGTGGGGGAATGTGAGCTGGGGCTTTGACGGGAGTACTTTGGTGGCCAGTAGTGGGATTGGGCCGCATGGGACGAGTTATGTGATACTGCAGTAGGGACTATGATTATGTTTGGTAGTTTCGAGCATATATATATATATATATATATATATATGTATTGCTGAGTTCGAGGACATTGATATGAACTGAGAACACTCTTGTTGCTGCTCGTGACAAGAATATATTCACCTGCCTGTGTGCTTTGATTCTAATCACGTCTTATTTTATTGCTGGAAACATCGTTCAAGACTAAAATTTTCGATATCGTTGGTGGTTTGGTCGCACCCAATAGCAGCGGGCGAAATGCGCATCATTGAGTGTGTATTCAAAGACACTCATTCTACACATACACACACCACCCCCTCTGTCCACTCTCAGCCCTGCTCTCAAAATTTGCACCTCAAAAGGTCCAAGGAAAAATCACGTCTAGGGTAAGTTGGCTTATTCATCACTCAAGGATCCACTACCATGATCCATTTCTCTTCATTGTCTTGAGCCGTTGATTCTGGATTCGAGGTCTAGGGTAAGTCTGTCTGCTGACTCGAGATGACCCGCTTCTGCGAAAGAGGGGAAGGGGGGGAAAAAAAGAAAAAGGACGACAGCGGCATCTCGAATTCTCCAATATGCTCGAACGATCAATAAATAAACCATGCTAGACTCCTGAACACCACCCAAAGGCATTTATAATCCACCCATCATCTTGATAACGAATCATCATTGTGGTAACCTAAAGGGATGTGCCTCCGTGTTGAGAACATACTCGTCGAGAGAGATCAGGTCAGGAGGGGACAGGGCCAGATAGAAGTACTTGAGCGTCTCTGCCAGCCAGAAGCTCTTTTTGTTCACGTTCCGTCAGTATACCATCTCAAGAGTCAAGATGAGTGAGAGAGTGTGTGAGAGAAAATAGGACGCACCTCCATATAATCCTCCTTCTTCAGCGGCCTCTCTGAGGTCGTCACATCCATCACCGCCGCATTAGCAAACTCCGTCTCGGTCCCGTTCCCCACGGCGACAAACATGTCCCAGGCCATCTCCTGGTACTCTGCCAGGCCCGTGATCCGCCACAGGTAAAACACGCTCTCGATCGCCTCGGGCCGCAGGATGTAGCGCGGGTCCTTACACGTGGTGAACCCGGCAGGCAGGCTCTCCTTCCAATTTGCCCTCCTCTTCTTCTCGGCCTCGAACGCCGCCTCATCCCACGGGCAGGGCTTCCCTTTTTCTTTCCTGTCGCACTTGACCAGGTTGAACCTCTCGCACATCATCCCCGTGGCCGTGACACGGTATGCCCAGGCGCAGCCCCGGGTGAGCCTCGCGCCCGTGTCGAGGTAGTCGTCCCGGCCAAACAGCCGCCCGCCCAACGCGTACGTGGCGCCCAGGAAACACGACAGGTGCTCGCTCTCCGGGTCGAGGCGGAGTTCGTGGCTAGACGCCGTGTCGACGACGGCCAAGTTCCCTGAGAACAGGATACTGTCCCGGCTCTCATCGTTTTCTGGCAGCATGGGCCGGTAGAGCATGTTTTCATCGGCAGCGTCCATCCAGGCGAGGGACATCTTGTGATACCGCTTCTCCTTACCTCCGAGCAGCGCGTACATCTTGGTAATATACTCGTACAGAGAGTCGGCGCCGCTGCCGAGCGTAAAGGATGAGCCGTCGACGACGTTCATGCTCTGCATCGACACCGTGGTGGGCCACAGTCCGGGAACGGCCGTCTTCATCTGCCCTGCCTCGAACACCGACACGAGCCGCGAGATGGCGCTGTAGTATTTCATGTCGCCCGTGATCTGCGACAGCCGCGTAAATTCCATCAGCAGCGTGCCGGGGCCGGCAATGGCCACGCGCCTCTCGATGGGCAGCCCCGCGCCCGACTTGCTCAGCTCGATGTTGAAAAAGTCGACAGGCATGCCGTTCTCCGTGTTGAAGCCGGCATACAGCATATCACCCAGCTCCACGGCCTTCTGCAGCAGGACGCTCCGCCTGCTCAGCTCATAGGCGCCCAGCAGCCCGCCCAGGTAGCGGATGTTGGTCTCGAACATGTTGACGCGCGGCTGGACCGCCGAGGTGCTAAAGTCGATGTCCTTGGCCACGGCGTCCACGGCCTCGTCGAACTCGCCGCGCAGGCCCATGATCCACAGCGTGTCGAGCGAGTCCACCAGCGTGGCCGCCCAGCCCGAGAACTGGTCCCGCCCCGCGCCCGATACGGGGAGCAGGGCATCGCGCATCCACGCGCGCTCTCGGTAGCTCGCCCAGTTCTTCTGGAACAACCTCCTCACCTCGGCGCGCCTGGCCTCGCGGACCGAGGCTGCAGCGGCCGTCTCGGGCGGGAAGGGCACCGCCTGCACGCGGGGGAGGGTGCTGCCGGCGCTCGTGCGGCCACCAGTATTCTTGGTGGGCAGCGGGATGTCTGGGCCCGGCGGGTGGGCGAACTTGACCTTGCTCCAGTCGAAGGTGGACTTGACGTTCCAGACCTTGTTCCTGGCGTGGTCGTTCATGTAGTGCTCGAGGCGGACGGACTCGGGCCTGCGCGAGTGGCGTGTGGCCCAGGACGACGAGGTGAGCATGTAATAGAGGATGCCGACGACCATGAAGGTGAGGAGGAGGTCTCTCCTGCGCCCTCGGGCCCTGCCTGTGAGGACAGGTATCGAGGGTTTCCTCATCCTGGGCTGTCAAAAAAGAGAGAGAGGGCGAGAGAGTGACTTGCGACGCCAGAGGACAGACTACATCCCGACGACGACGACGACGACGACGATGACGACAACACACATGCAAAATGGTGGCCGAGGAAGGGTCTACCAAGCATCGGTATTTTCAAGGAAGGCTCGAGTGGACACAAAAGACATAGAAGGAAAGAGCGACTGAGGTCGACCATAAACACATGACCAGAAAAAGTACAAAAGTACTTGGTACTTACTTAATAATGAACAGATCCGATGAATGGCGCCACCACAATGGAGGCTTGGCGCACCGTACAGAAAACACACAGCACCGACCGGTTCAATGTAAGATCTGGTTGATACAATGGCATTCGCCATGTGGTCCTTATGGGCTCGGAAGGATCTCGCCTACCCATGGCCGATCCAAACGGGGGGGGGGCAAAGGTCCCATGGATGCTTGCTCGCCCCGACTGTGTTGTCATAATTAGTACCATGGACCCCAAGTAAATTACCACTGTGGTATAAACAGTACTGCATGGTACATGGTATGGTACATGTACTTATCCCTTCACTGCAGCTGGAAATAAATCCAGATCTGTGGCCAAACAGAGCCGCAAGGTTTTAAGGTTTAATCTTAAGTAAAGAAGTGGGAAAATGCCCACTCTAAAGCAAGCTCATGGGGTGGGACACTTAATACGAGAAAACCCCCCTTTTGATTCATTAAATTATGATTATACTGTAATTAATTAATTCCCACACTCGAAAAAGCACATGGCTGTTGGTTTTTACCTGCACAGCCACCAAAGGGATCAACATACACACACACACACACACACAGACACAATCTCTCTCTCTCTCTCTCCCCCCCTCTCGAGAGAATCCGGTCTCTCACTAATTAAGTACTCTTTCAAGACCAATCCAAGCCTGGCCTGGCCTCTCCCCCAATGCGTCACGCGACCCAAGCCAGAGGTGACACCGCATATTCTAGACCGGAAAAAGGAGAGGGGGGGAGGGGGGGTGTGCGCCTTTTTAACCAGAGTTGAATAACCGCCTGCCTGATTTTAACCCCGTGCCGTCCTTGGCTAGGCCGACCTTGACAAGTCAATAAATAACAAGTTCCATTTTGATTGTGGCGCGCCTTCACGGAGGGAGAAAAAACAATAGTGGCTTGTTATGTTGTGTTGACAAATAAGACTAACGAGGAACATGTACAAGACGGGGTCGGGGTTGCAGCTCGGCGACTGCAGCCCTCCAAACTGAAAGTGATCAATTCTGCGCCACACGTTTCCTTCATAGAAGAGGAAAGGGAAGAAGAAGAAAGAGAGAAGGAAAAAAAAAAAGGGGGATAGGGTTGTTGGCAGCCTTCTGCCTATTCAGTCTACTCCCGAAATGGCTCTCTTTCTCTTTGCTTTAGTAATGATGTTAAAGAGAGTCAAGACAATATGGTATGTGTACTCAACGCTGGCAATACATAGTGGAGAGAAAGGAATGTGAGACGAGCAAATGTTTACAAATATACTCAGTAAGTATCCAAGACAGGCCAGACCAGGTCTCGAAAGAGGAGGGCATGACGATGACCTCTGCGTCTCTCCTACTAGGACAGCAGCCTCAGCGGACTCAACATGATCAACGTGCCCCCTCTGGAGGATAGCAGTTACCAATATCATGATTATGATGTGTGCATGTGTTTGTCAGCTATCCTATTCGGTGATTTGACGTTACCGTTGTCATTGTAACCGTGACCCCCTGCCCCTCTAAAAACCCTCGTCAATGGTCCGCCAGTGCTAGTTATGTAGTGTTTGTGGGCGTGTCGCCACACAAGTAGGAACCATCGTCAAGACATGTTGTCGATATTCCAGTCATGACAGGACCCTCTCTCTCTCTATATGGTGATATAGAGCACGATCCCGTGCCTATCCGATGAGCTTGCCTAGCCATTCACTCATTCGCCCCATGATCATCCCCATCCTAGCGCCTTTCATTCTACTGTACATCTCAAAGAATACCAGCCAGCGGAGTGGGCAACTCGGCCTCACTAGCTCCCAGCTGCCATCCTCGCGGCGTCCACTTCCCTCTGCAGCGCATCCAGGTCCGCCAGCATGGCCCGCACCGCCTCATCCGAGAGGCCAGTGTCGACGCCCTCCGCTGGCTTGGCCCCTGCACTGTTGTCAAGCTCTGTCTCCTCTGCTACCGCAGCCACGTCCCCACCGCCACGCCGTGTATTCTCTGCGCTTTTCGTCCTCGTCAGGCCCCCTCCGCTGGCGGGCCCCTCTGTGCTTCCTCTGCTCCCACCTCTGGTCCTCGGCGGGGGAGGTGGAGGAGGGGCCACGCCGCTGCCCACTCTGCTAGGTGTTCGTGGGGCCGTGCTGCTGCTGCTGCCGCTGCCGCTGCCGCCGTTCCTGCGCAGTGACGTGGTCCTCTGCGGCGGCGGCGGCGGCGGCGGTGGCGTGGGCGATGACAGCTTCGCGAGCCCCGCAACAGCGTCTTCCACCCCAGGACTCGTCGGCGCGCCCGTCGCCGACAGGGGAGAGGTGAACGACGACGACGGGCTCGCCTGGGCCTGCTGCTGCTGCTGCTGCTGCTGCTGCTGGCCCCAGGGGGCGGCAGGGCTCGACACACTTGGCGACTGTCGGTGGCCCCTCCTGGGGGGCGGCGGTACTGGTGCTGTGACGTGCAGGTTCCGTATACTGGACGACCGCGACCGTTGGCTCTCCAGCGACGAGCGGGGCGACGAGGACGCCACAGCAGGGCTCTCGTCCTGCAGGTCCGCCGACGACCTGCTCCCACTGCGGGCGTGCTGTGGACCAGACCTCCGCCGCGGGGGCGCGGGCCGCCGCAACGTCGACGCAGGGTCTTGAACGGGGTCCGTTGTGGAGTGGCTGGCGCCGGGAGGTGTGGGTGGGCGCGGCGAAGGTACAGCGTCGGCGTTGGCGTCTGGATCGACGTCGACCTCTGGGATCTTGCCCGCCGCCTCCCGCTCGAAGATGTTGTTCTTAGCGTCATCGTCCTCGGGACGGTCTGGCGGAGGTAATGGCAGGGGCTTGTTGACGTCCGTCAAGCTTTCGCCGCTTCCTGCTACTGCTGCTGCTGCTGCTGCTGCTGCTGCTGTCCGTCCTTCCGACGCTGGCGGGTTGGGCTCTTTGATAAGCTTCCCATGGCGCGTCGCAGGTGGCGGCGGCGGTGGTTTCTTCCGTGACCCGGATCGTCGCACTGGGGGTGTTGGGAGTGGCGGCCCTCGCTTCCCGTCGCTGTCCCGTTCTGGCTCCGAGATCTCGTGCGACGTCCGTGGCGTGTCCAGTGGCGGACGCGCGGCGGCCTCGGAGATGGACTGGCGCGAGAGCGACGACGTCTCGGTTGTGCTGCCGCCCCCGTCACCAGACGAGGGCCCCTGCCCGGTGAGCAGCAGCCTCTTGAACGCCTCGACGTCCATACCCGCCCTGCCTGTACCCGGTGTCTGCTGCTGCTGCTGCTGCTGCTGCTGGTCTGCGGGCGCCTCCTCTCTTGCACCAACAACACCGCCGGCCGACTGTTCCAGATCCTCCAGCGTCTTCTGGAACGGGTTCGGCGGTGGACCACGTCCCGTCCACCGCTGGGCCTGGCCACTCTTGGTTTGTATCTGTGCAGTCGGTGAAATCCTCTCGGGGATGGCTGAGAGGAGGGCTTCAGCAGGTAGCGGCGGCGCTTCGTTGGCAAAGGGATCCTCGCGCTCCCCGTTCACCAGCTCGTCGTCATTCCCACCACTGCTGTTGCTCGCCCCATCGTCGTCGTCGTCGACATCGCCGTCATCTCTCGGCGGCAGCGGATACTTCGGATATGTGTGCTCGGCGCTGGTTGACTCGGGGCTCGACGGCGGGGGGCTCTGGACGCGGACCTTCTTAACGGGCTTCTGTTTCTGAAAGGTCACTACCGGCGGTGGCGGTATGGCAGCTGCGTCAGCGCTATTGTTGTTATTGTCGTTGTTGCTGTTGTTTGGCAGGGAGGAGAGGGCACGAGCGAAGTCGGAGGGGGTAGTCGGTGTCCTTGCAGATCGGCTCGGGGTCTCCGGGTTGGCGATGGGAGAGGTGGAAGGGGAGGAGGATGCGCCGGTTGCTATGGGGTTGACCTTTTTACGGAAAGGATTGTGGGAGCCGAAGCTCGAGGTCGACTCGGAAGCCATGATGGCTGGGTATGGGGTTGGCGGTGGTGGTGGTAGTCGTCGTCGTTTGAGCGGATGGTGATCTATTATAGCAAGCAAGCACGAAGCAATACTTATATCGGCGTAGAAGAAAGAGAAGCAGTGACAACGGCTGGACCAGCCATCGTCCGTTCAGTTCAGTCCAGTCCAGGCCAGTCCTGTGCTGTCCTCCAAATTGCGGGATGACTGATGGGTGAATCGTAAGCGATTCGCGGCAAAGCAGATGCAGGCAGACAATCGTAACAACAACAACAAAAAAAAAAAAAAAAAAAAAAAAAAAAAAGGAGGGGGCAGAGGGGTGGGGGGGGGGGGGAAGGAGGGGGGGGGGGCGGGGGGGGGGGGGGGGGGGGGGGGGGGGGGCGGGGGGCAGGGGG
>JACWST010000411.1:0-17421 GCA_014850475.1 Cryphonectria naterciae | reverse complement strand
AAAAAGGAAAAAAAAAAAAAAAAAAAAAAAAAAAAAAAAAAAAAAAAAAAAAAAAAAAAAAAAAAAAAAGATCGCCCATTGTCGACCAGACACCCCAGGCTTCCCCGCCTAGTCATGAGCATGTGCCGGGCGTGCGCCGTGTTTGCCGTACTAGCAAATGAAGGACCGAGGGATAAACTTTGTCGGTGTGTGTGATGTCTCGAAGAAAATTGAAAGCAAAAGGGGGTATTATGCTCAGCCCCTCCAGGAGTTGCTGCTGCTGCAAGCGAGGCACATCCTCTATCCGCCAATCCGGTAGTGGTCGGCTCGACGACAAGCTGATAGTAATACGCCAAAGCCGTTCTGGAGGGGGCTTTCGTGCAGCTGGGGTTGTACTGCATTGCGTCGTACTTGTTGTCCCATGTGGCTACCTATCTCTCTACCTGGCCGGAGCCAGGAACGAGACGCCGCACCTTGCGTATTCATCAGCTGCGAAGAGCCTTGCCTATTGAGGAAGGCTGCCGGAGTGATATGGCGAACCTGGGGTAGCACACAGGCCGAAATGAAGTGGTCCTCCCGGAAAGTTGGTAGGGTATCTATGATGTTAGGTTGATCAACGCCTCCCCCACCTCAGATCCCTGTTCCAATACTTCCATCGCGTTGTATTTTTTGTAGTTGGAATATCCCACGCCCTCTCGTCCTGTCTTATGTTTTGTTCCACCACCACCTCGAATCTTGGTTCTCATATAATCTTGTTCTCGCGATCAGCACATTCCTGCTCTGCGGCAACCCCTTTCCCCCCACCCCCCAACCAAGAGGAGAGTGACACCATACCAACTACAACATGGACGAAGAGAAGGGTCAGTTCAGCGCACATTCATCTCCTATTCACGAGCCATCGTTTAGGCATACCTTCACGATGCACTCACCCGTGTCCTCATCCTCGCCGCGGTCCTCGGTGGGGACGTGGTCGCCGGCCACCCCAAACTTCTCCCACAAGTTCAGAAATCGTGTACCAACACAGATGCGGAGGTGCATACCCATATACCTGGCCTGTGTCTCCCTGATCCTTCTCATCCTCAACGCCGACCTCCTCACCGTGGCGGTTCCCAAGAGTGGTAGCCCGGTCTTCAAGCGGGGAGGCACCCCAAGCAAGGACGGCCACGCATCTGTGCCTGGAGTGCCCATGGCGCAAGGCTTCCCAAAGAAGATGTGGCAGACGTGGAAGATCGATCCCCTGCAGTTTGAGGAGCGAGACAGCACCACTGCGAGGACATGGCTGCAGAAGAACCCAGCCTATCGTTACGAGGTCCTCACAGACACCAACGACGTGGGATACGTGGAGCTGCACTTTGGCCCAGGTGGCATCAACCGCCCCGATATTGTCGAGATGTACAGGAGCATCACGGCCACCATCATCAAGGCCGATCTTCTGCGATACATGGTCATGTACGCCGAGGGCGGTGTGTACGCAGACATTGATGTCGAGGCGCTCAAGCCCATCTCTCGGTTTATTCCAGATCACCGTTACGACGAGAGCGACATCGATATGGTGATTGGCGTGGAGATTGACCAGCCTGGGTTCCGAGACCACCCCATCTTGGGCAAGAAGTCCCAGTCATTCTGCCAGTGGACGTTTATGGCGCGCCCGAGGCTACCGGTGATGCTGCGGCTGATTGAGAACATCATGAGCTGGCTCGATGGTCTCGCAAAGGAGCAGAATGTCCCCATCTCGGAGGTGGAGTTGGACTTCGACCAGGTCATCTCGGGCACCGGACCATCCGCGTTCACCGAGGCGATTATCGAACAGATGAACCTTGACCGCCCTAAGGGCACTGCCGAGATCACATGGGATTGGTTCCACGAGCTCGATGAGTCCAAAGTCGTGTCGCGTGTTCTGGTCCTCGACGTCGAGGCCTTCGCGGCCGGACAGGGCCACAGCGACAGCGGTAACCACAACGCCCGGGGCGCCTTGGTCAAACACCACTACCACGCCAGCAACTGGCCGAGTCGCCACCCACGGTTCAACCACCCAGCATATGGCTCAGTCGAGCAGTGTAACTGGGATCCAGACTGCGTGACAAAGTGGGACGCAGACACGGCCGCCTTTGCACTTCTGAATGAAGAGGAGCAGAGGAACCTGATTGAGTTGATCCAGAGGGAACAACAGGAACTGCTGGAGAAACAAGAGGCTTTCCTCAAGGCATTGGCACAGCAACAAGTACAACAACCCCTCCTCGTCGAGCAGCCGGCACTGGCGCAAGAGCCACAGGCGCCCATCGAAATCGAGAGGCATCACGAGGCCGAGAGGCGCCCTGAGGAGGCTGAGCAGCACCCTGACGTGGGGAGAGACTCTGATGTCGAGAGGCCTGGGGGCGAAAGGACTGATGTCGAGAGGCCTGGAGTCGAAAGGACTGAAGTCGAAAGGACTGAGGTCGAGAGGACTGAGGTCGAGAAGACTGGGGTCGACAGGCCTGAAGCAGCTGCAGAGGGCCGGCCAGAGGAACCTGAATGATAGTCACGCCATTTTTCCTTTGTCGCCAACAGCATGAAACATGTCGGAGTCATTTTGGATGGGGGTGCTTTGGCGTTTTCAAGACGAGTGATCCTAAGAATTCCAGAAATTCCATCGTCCGCGACGATGACGCGCAAAAGAGCTATGTTGATAACAAGAGATGGACATTTTCTCGACGATGGAGTGTCGTTGATTCAAGCTTCCGAGGTGCTGTGATCTTCCGTCGCTCGCTTGGCTGGATCCTGGACCCAACAGCATGAGCCATCCGGTCCCACAGTGTTGGTATGATATTATTCCGAAGCGATCTGAGGCTGCGAATGCTGGGATGGCACGGTCGGCGCTGTACGTTGGGACGGATGATGGGCGTCGACAAGGGTTGACCGGATGAAAGGATTGCGGCACAGCAGCAAACATGTGTCTGATCCCTAGGGGACGTCGTTGGACCCTGATCAAACGTTCTCGACTTCTGATCAACTCGTGTCGAAATCGGATCCTGATCTGCTGCGATGCTATCAGATCAAAGGGACGGCAGGATTGCGTTGGGGTCGAGACATGTCGAGTGTCACGGTGTGATGGCTGTCTGCAAACAGGCGTTGGTGGATGAATTAGGCAACGATGACGCCGCATATATACAGCGCACATACATTACATACCCTTTGCGAATACAAAATTTATCGGATATCAATCATGATCTGAAGATTCTTGGTTTGTGAGATCGAAATCAGGAGGGAGAGAGGTGAAGAAGGAGGAGCAGGAGAAGTCGTCGACATCGGTAGACTGAAGACGAGGAAGGTGAGTGGTTGACTAGAGAAGCTAGAGCACTGACGTAAAGAGGCGCAAAGTACATGTACATCTCAGGGTTAGGGTTCCACGACGACACTGCATCATCAGGAGCTTCCTAGCGCCTGCCAAATCTACACCTGGGGGGAAAAGAGGGAAGGAAACGCCGGCCGGGCCAGGTCTAGCAGAAGCTTCTAGGAAAAAGGCAGGGCAGACACGTATGGGCCAGGGAGGCACTGGCCCTCGCACAACACAACCACGAATTCACGCCAACGAGTGAGTTCCATGATCTTCCTTCAACCTCTCAACTGATCTACTCTGCAGGGCATTTACCTAGTAAATAACCTCTCGGTGGCTCTTCGGCCTGACTGTCAGCCCTGGGTGTCATCATCTGAGTAGGTCTATCAATCAGATGGCTTATTAGCCATCCTTCGGCTCCGCCTGGCACTTCGTGTTGGTGAACGTGTATTCTATGTGATGCCTGTGCTTGAGTTGCCAAACCTTTCGTAAAGAAACTCAAAGGTAAGCATGGAATAGCAGAAGAAAAAGGTCTAAGGCTCTGGACCAGTTCTTGAAGGCTGACAGGATTGGGGAGATGTGACGATCTGGGGTGTTGGCTGCTTGGACCAAATTATTGGATTACTTCACAAAAGCCAAGTGAATGAGCAAGCCTCGGGCTTGTCAACTTCAAAGTCTGTGGACTGTTCATGAGATGGAACCAGATTGTGCAATGCGTCATAACATTATCTTGACCAGTCCCCAGTCATTCCTGATGGGCAGCTTTCGAAATGATAAAAGCAGCCTTTTGAGCTACAGAATATAGGTATACCATAGGGTGTGAGGTGAGTTCATTGGAAAAATCCCAGCATCAACCACTCGAAGGCCATGTGTCCCGTACACTCTATCCGATATGACAGAAATGTCAGTCTATGGATCCCAAGGTAAAGTCCAGACCCCTCACGTATATGCAGATGGCTAAGAGCAACGCACCGCAACTCAGGATCAACCACACCACCCAGTTCCCTCGGCAGCATCGCAGTGCTCCCGATCCAATGGCTCGCCCCATAGCTGCTGGTTTCATACCAGGCCAGATACTCTGCATCCGTGCTGTTAGGTCCCAATTCAGGGTCATAGTAGGCGTCCGCGACGACTGCGGCCCATGGCGCCGAAGAGAAAAGAGTACCAGCGCGTCTGCTGATAGCCACAGCAACCTGTTGGTCGAACTCATCCGTGAGGAACCTCGGGACGATGATCTGGTTGTCGAAGGGATCTGAGGAGTTGATGTGGACGTGGCCGCGGGACAAGGGCATGAGTGGCCAGAAGATGGCCTCGAGAACGGTTGGGTAGGATTCGCCGATGAACTCAGCCACGGGGACTTTTTTGAAGGTATCAATAGTGCATAATCATATGTTGATCAAAAGGACCATGACAATATACCTACAATGATGGTTGACGATGAGATCGATGGTTGCGTTGAGTATCGTCATAGCCCCGCGAGTGTTTACGGCGGCTCCAGCAGACACAAGAGCCTCAGCACGAGCCTCGAGGCTTCCTGGTGCTGTGAGCTGAGCATAATGTGAGTCCGAATCTGTTCAATGTGCCTATAAGTCAACAGATGCTTTCCGCAGGCTTGTCGTATCTGCCAGGCGCAAACACGGGCTCACCGTTCTGCCAGGTCTGCTCGACATTAACCAGGCTTATAATAGGCGCAAAGTTATTAGTATCATCAATGATGGCCGTATCGTTTTGGTCCTCTTCCGCGACGAGCGCCGCTGCCCCCGTGCCCGGCTGGTCCACTAGATTGCAGCCAACTCCTGGTAGATCAACGAGCGGCTCAACACCCACTGCCTGCAGGATACTCGCATTCCCAACACCTGATCTCTCCAGTATGGAGGCAGTTGCGAGAGAACCTGCGGATAGAATGACTTCCCTGGACGCATGAACTGTGTGGAAACCTGGCTGACTTCCTGGTACACTACTTCCTGGCTTGATGCCGAACATAACGCCTGTGGCTATCACGTTGGCAGTGAACAAGATCTTGTCAACTTTATGATTCGCCAAAACGGTGAGCTTCTCTCGCTGCTGGTCGGGAGCCCAGAGGAGAGAATCTGCTGCAGATGACCGCAGGTTCTCATCGGTCATGTTGTCGTACCAGATTGTCCAGGACGGGGATGCTGAGACGGTGTGATCAGCGGAGCGGTTCGACAGGTCATTTCTGATCACGAGGCCTGGGAATGTCAAAGGAAGGGAGTCTTTGTATATTGCGACAGCTTCTGGTATCCTCATGGGAATCTTTCAATTACATTAGAGAGATCTTGTCAGCAGTTGCTTCACCGCAGCAAGGACTTTTCTGTGTGCGCAACACGTACTGGGAATGAGACGTTCACCGCGCCGTGGAGGCCATGCACATATGGGTCCAGGCCTGCGCCTTGCTCTCTCTGGAGTCTATTGGGAGGTATGTTCCTTTCGATCGCCGTCATGTACTGTCGTAATATGTAAGTAGCCAGTCCAGCATCTAGAACTAGGAAACAGTATACCGGCTCAATACTTTCCCAGTTCCACCCCGGATTGCCCAATGCTTCTAA
Source organism: Cryphonectria naterciae (assembly GCA_014850475.1). NCBI lineage: Eukaryota > Fungi > Ascomycota > Sordariomycetes > Diaporthales > Cryphonectriaceae > Cryphonectria > Cryphonectria naterciae. Next base: position 11,562 of record JACWST010000411.1, on the reverse strand, counting down.
TCTGTCAACCTCCACAGCAGTTGGTCTATTCCAATCCATACCATTAACTAGGAGATCTTTTTGATCAGTATCAAGACATCTCCATATCCCGCTCATCGTGAGCAGCCTCTGTCGCCGACATACTCGACGTGCTCCCGCCAATACAAGCACCAGCATCCACGGCCACAGACAGCATAGTGCCATTCTCATAATACGCCGGATAAAGCCAGTCGCAATAAGGGTCGTGCAATACTCGATCTCTGGCGACGGTCACTTCAGTATTCCACCGCGGGTCCGGCCCAGCCTCAATGATGAGCGTTGTGTAGCCGCTTCCACTCAGCTTGTTCGCGACGGTGATGCCTCCAAGCCCGGCACCGATGACCACATAGTCAAAGGTCTGGTTTGCTGCTACTGTCGTGTCGTTTGTGACGAGGGTGGCGCACACAAGACTTGTGTAAGCAATATTGATGAGCCAGAGTCGGCAATGCATCTCGAATCCACTTGAGCGAGACCTTGACAAAGGCTCCCTGATGGAGGCCCTTGACTCAAGGTTTCTGTGGAGGAATTTTTTTTCTTTGGGGAAGGGGAGGGAGGGGGGGGGGGGGCAGTTGCTGGTGAATGACGGTGGTGAGGTGATTCCATGGCATAAATGGCTCATCGACTGCATGCAGGCAGTCCTCCTATTTTGTATAAGATGTAAACCCCGCTTCTCCATCCATCCCTTTGCGTCAGCCGGAGGAGACATACATTCAGCTCCCTCTGTCGAACTATAATTATGATATCAAGCTAAAATCACGGAGCATAAATATTTAGATAATCCTGGTTGCTTGTGCTGCGATGACAGCCAATCCGGAATCTTGACAATTCGTGTGACGTACATCGACACATTTGTGGCTAGTCTCTCAATGAGCCAAGGTGGCAATGCCCTCACGGTAGTGTTCGCTCTCTGTTCCACATGAGAAGCCCCGGCACAGGCCGCTCACTGCAGCACAGCTGACACGATCCTATGCAGAGTATGAGAGATACTTGGTCGTTTCCATATCTGCAAAACCGGACTGTGATTTTCAGGTATGTCTTCCTCAAGGATGTGTTATTGCATTTATGTATCTAGGATATAACTTCACTCATTTACTGGTACTATCCTCTTCCTTCCTGTTCATCTTCTCCTGCGGCCTCTCCTCATCCACCGACTGACCGCTCACAATATCCTCCATTCCATCCTTCAACACGGGCGGGCCCGAAAAGTTTTTCCTGCCCCATGCAAAGTACCACGCCAGACTGATGAGGGCAAAGCCGGCAAAGACCACACTAGCATAATTCATGGTCGAGCTGTCGAGCCCCGTCAGGTTGGTGGGCATGCAGAACAGGAAGATGGACAAGACGATCCAGAGCAGCGTGGTGATGTTGATGGCCATGCCGAACTTGCCGAGCGAGAAGGAGGCGTTCTTGAGCTGCTTTCGGCCCTGGACCACGGACACGAGGATGGGCAGGCCGTAGGAGGTAGCCAGGCAGATGGTGGCCACACCCGTGAAGCTGCTGAAGGCGGCCGAGGAGCCAAAGTAGATGAGGCCCAGCAGGCAGTCGACGATGGTCGACAGGGTCAGCGCCCAGAAGGGAATCTCAAAACGGTCGCTGACCTTGGCCCAGATTTTCGAGGCAGGGATGGCGCCGTCGCGGGCAAAGGCGTAGGTGCACCTGCTGGACGCCGTCAGGGCGCCCACACCGGCAAAGAGCCAGATACCGAGGACCAAGAACAGCAGACCAAAGCCACCGCCTGCGCTCCCTGTCGCTGTCTTGAACACAAGACCAATGGGCTGTCCGTTGGCCACATCCAGCAGGGTCTCGACGCTGGGGAGCACGAACAGGATGGGAATGAGATACACCAGCCCTGTGATGCCCGCCGCCACGACGGAGAGCACGATGGCCTTGGGCACCTCACGCTCCGGGTTCTGAACCTCCTCGCACATGGAAGCCACCATGCCGTAGCCCGTCAGGACATAGGCCGGCTGCAGCAGGCCGACGAAGAAACTCCAGCCCCACGGCCAGCCAGACGCAGACGCATCGTAGTGCGCAAAGACGAACTCGCCGCTCCTCTTGGTGGGGGACATGACCAGCAGGACAATCAGGAAGATGACGATGGAAGCACCTGTCCAGTAGATGCACATGGTGTTGATCTGGTCGAGGTATCTGGAGAAAAAGACGTTGATGAGGTAGCACACCAGCATGCAGGCCCAGAACGTCAGGATGGTCTGCCACTCGTTGGCTACAAAATCCTCGTCCCAGAGCGAGATGGCGCTGAGGATCAGCTGGGCCCCGCCAAAGTTGATGGACAGCGTCACGGTCCAGTTGCCCACCAGCGTCAGCCACCCAGTGATCCAGCTGGCGATGGGCGCCCATTCAGGGTTCGACAGCAGGGCGCTCCAGTAGTACACGCCCCCGGCGGTCGGGTAGACGGAGCAGATCTCGGCCAGCGAGGCGGCGATGGCGACGGAGAGGAGGGACAGGAGAACCCACCCCCAGATGATGGTCACACTCTGGCCGTTGGAGAGGGTGATGTAGAAGGTGGTGCTGAGGCCGTAGGGGACCGCCATGATGGCAAACGAGAGACCCAGCACCGACAGCATGCTCAGGCTGCGCGGGAGCTCGGACTTGTACCCCATCTTGGCGAGGGCATCGTCCGCTGCTGCTGCTCCGGCGCCTGCGCCTGCGGGCTTGCCTCGACCGACACTGGTGATGGAATCTGAGCTCCCCATACTGAATAACGGCCTCCTCGGATGATCACGGAATGATGACGAGGTCTCTTGAGGGAGGGGAGAGGTCGAAACAGGTTGGGCTCCACAAGGGGGCAAAAAAAAAAAAAAATGAGGAGCACCGCAGAAAGGGGGTGTCTAGTAGTAGCAGTAATAGTAAGAGAGAACAAGAAGGAAGAGAAGGTAAGGGTGACGGATGCAGAACACTCATATACCACAGCGCAGCATGTCAGGTCTTATGATGAGAAGGTTCACCTTCAATTGAATTCACGCGCAGACCGGGACAGATAGGAATTGCCAAGAATGGGTAACAGATTCAGGTAAGACTTGACTTCGCGCCGAGGTGACGGCGATCGATCGGTTACGAATTTCTCATAGCGAATTCAATTACTCAATCCCCCCAGGTTGACCAAGATCCACCACGGGGAGAAACCCCACCCAACATTAAAAAAAAACTATTGCGAGTCAGGACATCATGGGCTTTCCTGGTGTGTCCGAGCAAACAACGGTCTTGGGCCTCTCCTCGAACCACATTAAATAGCGATATCTCTCGCTCAGTGACGATCCGGCATGCTGTGCTGTGCTCGAGTCGTTGATGAAAGATTGACCCGCTGTAACATCAGATAGGGACCGTCGATATAACTACCCCTTTATATAGCCTTGACATAGTACAATGTCTAAGAGGCATTTGCAAAGACAACGTCAGAGGGGAATTTATACCTACTTACTCTCTACACATTAAGTTAGACCTCACTCCCCCCCCTGAGCCGGTTCCTGAGCCGGTTCCTGAGCCGCATTCTGCTTGGTCTGAAGGGGGACAGCCCTAGACCACATATACCACAGTACCATAGTAATTGGCATGGGTTGATAGCCCTTAAAAAGCAGTGGCAAATTTGGAGCATAATCTAAGTTTCGACATCTGAATTAGCGTAGGGTGATCAGATAAACGTATACTGTAGAATGACGAAACACCAAGACATCAGGACCTGCTCTGGGTATCCCAACGCGTCCCAGATCGCATACTACCGAATACTTTACCTTGAGAAGAGAGTATTCACCAGTCAACTTACTGTCGAAGCCTTTCGTTGCACTATAATTAAGCCGTGCTTCAGCTGGACGATCGTCAACAGAAGAATGAAAAAAAAGCATCCTGCTCTGTCTACTGCTCCCAGAACAGTTTCACGGCCAAGGATCATATATAGTAATCAAACTATCAGGGGAAGACACAGCGAGAGAGGGGGGGGGGGGGGGAAAGCCAATGCTACAAACTTAGAGCTAACCCCTTGCTAGACTTCTGGCTTGAGTTTGCTGTTGTTGTGACAGCCCTGAAGACCTGCGTTTGTTAGGTGCAATGTATCAGCTTCAAGGTCTTCCTCTCCAGCCAAGGAAAGACACCTGGGACATTTGTAAGTGGTTTTCACAAGACAGATATCTCACAGCTCATATAAGTGCATTTTGGAATTTCTTCTTCTTCTTTTTTTTTTCTTCTTCTTTCTGAAGAGGAAAACAAAGAAGAAGGGAGATAATAGCTCCGAATGGGGATTGTTGAAGGTGATCATGCACCCAAGGCATTCCATCACTCCGAGCAGGATAGAAATGCCCCTTGGGTCGGACATCACTAAATACACACTCTCCACAAGATGTGCAAATACTTACTTGCCCATCATGACGGCCTTTCAGGCCAAGGGAAACAAGTTAATTAGCAGCCAATGACCAGGACAGGCAGCACTGACCTTTTGCAGCCCCAATATTGATAAGCAAACCAGGTTTATGAATTGGTATGTGGAGAATAAATCCGAGGGATAGAGGCCGATTGAGCACGGCCAACATCCGATCTCATTCTTCTCTATTAGGTGTGAGAGAAAGAAGAGAAAGGAAAAAAAAGAGGCGACGAATTCGGCACGCGGTCTCTGATTTTAGTTGACTTGAACATTCCTCTTCCGACCAAGGCACACGATTTTCAAGGGGTCTCCCTTTATCCTGTTTTCCCTCGAAATCAGAAGTAATGATCGTGGGCATTGGTATCTTATGGTGAAATAGGCAAGGCAGTATTCGAGAAAAGAAACGCTGACCATAGCAGCTTTGAAAGGATTAAGACTTGAAGCTAATTCTGCCGATCTCGCAGCGTCGCAGCAGAATATAGCCAAACCAAGGACGCCTGACGATTCACGTTTGGATTCGAATTTATCTCCCAGACGTGCTATTTCTATCTCGTATCTTGCTGCCTGTCATGGAGGACATTTTGATGAGGACCAGACAGAATAGAGCTGTTGACTTTCAAACAGGCAGGATCCCATCCACTGCCACAGTCTCGCTGATTTGGCGGAAGCCGGAAGTTTGGAAGTCATCTCTTGTACAAAAATGCAGTCACTCGCTAGTATAAAATCGAGGCAGTTGCAGGTCGTATGCGACTTTACGAGAAAATGCAAGGAAATGTTGGCGCCAAGATAGCCAGCACCGCGTCGTCAGCCTCTGACCATCTGCCGTTCACGATGAGGCGGCGCACGTCGTTTTCGGCTCATCTTCCGTCCTCAACTTACTCGACAAGAATGATGACTCCTCGTTCGACTATGAAGGCAGAGTATTCATACCTGGTGACCAGACACTCCTCGTCACCAACAACTAGCACCCTAGACCTAACCACCAGCTACAAGACGACACATATCAAAAAGGTGACCCTTCTCCCAGTCCGATAGAGAGACAGCAGGAGCCAGCGCTGAAGAGATCCACTTAGAAAGGCTGACAGGAAATGGCGGCGTCTTCAGCTTCCAAGACAGTATCCTCTTCTGCACGCACGCCAACATGGACTGAGTAAGCCTACGAGGACACGACGATGGGTCTGACGATGGCGTGGACAAATTGAACTACTCATAGTGACAAACCCTGAGTGGTGACACATGGCTGTCCAACGTTACGGAAACGTCCTTGACGTCGCCTACTACTCTGGCGAGCCATTCCTAGGCAACAGACGGCTATCCAGGTTCAGTGTTGTGAGCCTTGGATGTGGCATCGAGTGCGTCGCGCAGGGCAACGTGTATATTGCATGCGGTGATGGAAATAATATATGCTAGCCTGGAGGTGTTTGTCTTTTTTGGGGGGGAGGGGAGGGAGAATTCTGATTGAGGGAGGTGCTACCAATTTTGATTTGAGGGGGAAAACGCGAAGTGTTCGTCTTCAACAAACACGGGCTGTTCAAGGCTCATTTGGCTGCCATGACAAAGGGGCAAGGGCATGGTGTTTGTGAAGTCGGCCCTGAATGGACGCCATACGATGATCGGAAGAATTTGGAAGATATAAGTACCAACGGGCTAATTCTCTGCCTTTTCCTGGTGGGCTTCTTTTTTTCCTTCTCTTCTTCATCATTGTTTTTTGGGCGGCGGGAGGGGGGGTGGTTCCTGAGAAGGAAGGCACGTCCCAGAATTGATACTGCTACCCTCGAACACGCATCTGGAGACACAGAGAGAAGGGGCGGGGCAATTACCTGTATTCCTTCCCTTAACAGCCTATCAACCGCAATTGGAAGGAGACTCCGTCTTCTCTGTTTATCCTCGACCTTCCAAGCTTCTTGGGACTCTCCTTTGGTCGATGTGACACCATTGTCCCTCCAGAGACTCGTGTCCCACATACCCACGACGGCTCTTGTTCCCTACGTCTTTCACCAATATCACGCGTCGCGTCGTGATTGCATGGTCATCGACCGCGTCTTCTTGGCTTCTGGGGCCAGTTTAAGCTACACGAACCTTAGCCATGGGCCTCGAAGTCAACGAAGACGGCGACTTCATTCGCAAGTCCTCGACCTCACCTGCTAAAAGAACCAACGCTACCCCAATCTCGGCTCATTTTGGTTCTCCTGATCTCGCCGTGGAACCTTGGACCAGCGTTCAGCCTCAACCTGGTGGTGACTCCAGTGCTGTCAAAGAGAATCATACGCGACGTCGACACGCCCACCAGAAAGCAAAGCCAACTTTCTTCGATTCAGAAGATGTCCAAAAGTTAAACAATGGCAAGACCATCACACTCCCCTCCACTACAGTCAATAAAAAGCCGCTATCTTCCAACGTCCGTTCAAGGCTTAGGAAGAAGCCGAAATTTTCCTATTTCCCCTCGGATGACATCAATGCTCTGATTGACGACCACGAGGCCATCTCGCCAACTCCGAGTCCCGAACCGCCCACGAACTCAGCTGCCCACCATGGTCAATCTCATGGTGCCGTGCTAGACTCGAGTCCTGTGAAGAGTGGTCTCCAGCAAAGACATGAGCAGTCTCCACCTTCTTCAGGGTACGAGCTGCGCGACATCGCTCGTTCTTCGAATCTCCAAGATGGCCCGGGCCTCATGAACGACGATGACAACGACTCGCCAACACCAAAGACCAAGACTAAGACCATAATTGCCTCTCGTCTTACAAAACGCAAATTGGGCAATGCTTCTCAGGTTCCTGAGCATCCAATGAAGGATAGCATCTTGCAGCTGTCATCGGCGAGTGCTTTCTTCAGGCAGCTGGGGGAGCCAGCGGGCGCGGACGCTCGCCTCGGAGCTGACATTGGAGGTACTGACGAGCCTGTGAAATCCTTGGAACACATCGAGCCACGGTCTGTCGCCAGCTCATCTCCCAAGAGAAGAGAAAATAATAAGGACGTCGCGAATGAGGGCAGCAAGAAGAAGAAGCACACATTGAGTTTTCTCTCTGTGGCGGCTTCCGTTGATTTGGAGCCGGATCAATCTCCCCGACAAGAGAAACTCTCTCGCGCCATGAGAGGCTACTCCTTGCTGGGCGGGGAATATAGGGGCCAGAAGAACAACGCTGGTCGAGACAAGTTGGCTGCAAAATCCAAGAACAAGGTGAAGATCTCTGCTCTCGAGCTGCAAGAAGATGAAATCAACAAAGGCGACACCAATGGTCCATTTGAGATCGCCAACGTGGCTTCGTCAAGTGGCACATCTTCCGCAGCGCCTGGGTCCAAGGCAAAGACTGCTTGGAAGAAGCGGCCCTTGGGACAGCAGCCCTCCTTCAAACATCCTGACCAGGCGCTCAGACCCAGAAAGTTCGCGAAAAAGGCCCGCAAGCGAGCTAAACCGACATTTGTGTCTCTTCTAGATGCCACCCCCACTCCTGAAAGCAAAGAGAAGCATGCGAAAAGCCTGTCTGAGTCCGACGACCCGACCACACTGACAGCGGCTGACAAGCCTAATGACACTGCATTGCCCCGACCAGTTCAAGCACCCATAACTACGGCGGCTGACCAGAACGTGATTGAAATCTCTTCAGGCTCAAGTCAGCATGGGTCAGAGATTTTTGATATGTGCTACAATGATGCCGAGGATGGGGACTATGTGGAGGAGCGCCTGCACCCCAAAACAACCAAGGCTACCGTGAAGCCGCGTCAGGTCAAGAGCGCCGAAGTCGAGGCTGAGAACCACAAGACTGAGAAGATGGCGACTACAGGCAAGAAGAATTGCATGGACTCACCGACAACGAAGATCACCGAGGCCATACCCCGTCATCCCTCCCCGAACTCCGACAAAGAACATGGGAACCAGACCAAGATCAAGGAGCGCGTTTCTGCTCATCCATCCGATCGAAACAAGCATGTGGAAAGCGGCCGCCAGCACGGCGTGGGTGCTAGAGAGCTAAGGAGCAGGCCACCAAAAAATAAAGATGCTATCCGTACTGTCGATGCAACACCCACCAAGACCAAACAGGTGAAGCCTGCTCGTGCGCATCCCGACAGTGTCCAAGATGAGGTTGTCAACAGCACGAAGCACAAGTTAAACGCGACTGGCGGGAGGGGAACAAGGAAGCAGACCCGGACTACGATGTCCGCGAAAGTTCACACCAAACCTGACGAGGCCCAGGATCCTCATGAAGCCATTGAAGCTGAAGTCGCGGAGGGGGGAGAACACAGTGCTGCTTCTTTTGACATTGGGGGGTCGAAGGACCACCGAAACCCACGGCAGGATGTACCACCTATCGATCAATCCGCAGATGTTTTAGCATTCGCTACGAGCCCAAATTTGCATGGTCCACGCTTGAAGTCCTCCCCGACGGATATCGTGGAACTTGTGCCAATGTCTCTTGAAGACAAAGGCCATGGAAATCAATCTGTATCTGATGATCCTGATGCGGCTTTCATTCCTGACAGTCTCGAACAGGCTGACGACGCAGAGCACATGGTTCTTCATGGCCAGTGCTTGGACTCTAGCCCGGTTGCTACTGTCCTGCAGCAGGTATCAGGAAATCGCCGTGCTGGTCTAAAACGACCATCATCCGAAGAGGGATCGGATGATTTGAAGGACTCCGATCCGCAATGGGCACACAACCGTGTAGGTAGTGGGAAGAAAGCACTGAAGCGGCCACGAGTTGAGGAGGCACCAGCCAGGGGCCTGCGATCCTTGGCATTACCCGACGCAAAAAATTCACGCTGCTTGCCTACAGACGATCATTTCAGCGATGATACCCCCGCCCCTCCCGACGTGCATGAGCACTCGAGTACCAACTATGCCGTGGTGGAGCGCCTCAGGGGCTTGGAAGCAGGTCAACATGCCACCATGAGACATAACCTCGCGAATATGAGCCATACTTCAAAGCCAGCAATCGAGCCAGTCAAACTGCAGCAGGTGCATCCACCCCCCCTTGACGTGTTGAGGGGATACCTCGGACAGACTTCTTCCGCGAAGAATACCCACACGGTGCATCCTAGCTATTTGGCCACACGCCGAGATGCAAACGAGCATCAGCCTGCCAACCTTGGTAGGTGTCATGAGGACCTTGCCGACCGCCGGCGACAGCTGGATCATGACCAGGGAGAACAATCTTCGGACCAGCCAAGCGATCGTTCCGAGAACCTTGGGGATGTCATGCATCGTATCGTCAAGGTAAGCACGCCCACTTGTAGTATGTGCCTCACCGCAGATGGCAGCTCACAAGTGACCAGGGTGTCCTCCGAGAGCTGAGGGCTAGAGAGGATCCGATACATGATGTAGTTGAAAACTACCGGGCAGATGGCAGCAAGATCGTGCGGAGCATCTCCAAAGCGCATGAAGATGAGAGAGGACAGCTCTTTCAACAGTTTGAGAAGAGTAGGCTGGATTATGTCGACGCGTGCGAGAATGTGCGTAACCACGTCGCATCACTTGCGGCTCACCTGCAAGGTATCGATCCTTGCAAGATCACGGCGCATCCTGTTTGATAGCAGGACGGCTTTCGCGTTCCCATAGGACCAGCGAGTGTTTCCGGAGCCAGATGTCCGAGTTCATCCACGAGTTGGGCACTGGCGACACAAGAGGTCAGATCGGTCAGGTGCCCATTTCCAACGATGACAGCCGTGGTATCAACAGAGAGTTTTGCAGATGAAGCCTCGATTTTGAAGTCATATTCTTGGTCTGCTTGAGGTGCGGTTATGACGATGGTGGTATCATTTATGGTTTCGAATGGGTGCTTGCTAGTTGCAGATGATAGCTTTCTTTGCTCACGATTTCCGAAAGAATTGATAGTTGTGATTGATCCACGCACGCCCCTGAAGCCCAACTTGCGGGTTGTCTTGGATCGTTTTCTGTAAGTGCCAGGCCCAGCCCGATTTATGGCATCAGCCTGAACCACGAGGGGATCCGTGATCCTGGCTCTCACCAGGCTGCCCGTAGTCGTGAGCTAGTCCATCATTGGTGGTGACAGCAAGATATGACCATACAGACGCTGATGCCATCTCAAGAGTGGCCATCTTGTCACCAGTCAAGACCAGAACTGAAAGTTATAGAGGCTTTAAGCCTCTAACAGGGATACTAGAAGCTAGGTGGGACGTGGCGGTGCATGGCTTAACTTCTTCTTTTTCTTTTTAAGGTTTTCAGGTTGCAGCCAACCGGGGGGCGGGCATCGGCATGATGCATGTCTGCCGAGCGTTGGGGCCCCGCAGTGCTGGGCGGGAGGAGGATGGACACCATGGATGCTGTTCTGCCAAGCTGCCTGAGGTCTTTGGTAGCTCTACTACTCTAGTCCATACGGCTTGGTGGTGGTTGTCATGCTTTGTTAGGGCCTTGCAGGGGTTCTAAGTGCCTCTCCCAGGTGCTACGTCGCTGAGTTCAGCGGCGCGCGTCCGCTACAGTACTCCTGGGCGAAGGAGAAGATGTTTTGGGGGGAATGTGGGACCCCGGGGGGGGGGGGGTCCTCTGTAAGAAAGGGCGGGAGAAGTTATTGCTGCATAAAACCACAATAGGAGAGCCATGGTGAGTTTGTTATCCCAGCTACACAATATGACATTTAGCTAGATGATTCTACTATATTCTATTTTGTTTCGGGGCTGGGTGTTTTGCTATTGTTTCTTCCTTTTCATTGTTCTCTATTGAGACCTCTTTCGGGGGGCTATGGTTTTCTCGTGATTGCGCACACCCACCCCTGTCTGTTGCTGCTGTCAGTGGTCTGGTACGTACATAGCCACTGCAGTCTATGAACGGGGGTCCCAAGTGCATTTGGGCCGCGATCTTCTCTCCCTTTCCCAAGCACCCCGCATTTTCAGTTCAGTCCCAAATTCCTCTCCGTCCTCCTCGTCCTCCTTTCGCTGCGGACTTCCCAAGAGAATTCCAGTCGCAGCACAAAGGCATTCTTGACCACGACATCACTTGTCTCTCCTTGGAAGTTTGGAGTTTTTTTTTTTTCTCTTTTTCTTTCCTTCTTGAGATTGCCTTCTATCCCTTTCCAACACGGCAGGGCAACATTCCTACTGGCAGCCTGTCTTTTTTTTTTTTTTTTTTTTTTTTTTCGAGAGGGGGAGATTGTTGCATCTACCGCTGTTTTCCCACACACCCCTCATTCCATTACCGTTCATCTTTTCTACCGCGT
>JACWST010000410.1:0-17431 GCA_014850475.1 Cryphonectria naterciae | reverse complement strand
AATGACAGGCGGGGGGGGGGTGCCTGTGTTGTAACCCCTGTGCCATTTTTAATACGATGATTCCCCCTTCTTCTCCTTTTTCCACCCCCCCCCCCCCCCCCCCTCTCTCTCTTTATTTCTTTTCTTCCTCTTCATTTTCTTTCCTGCCTCCCTTCCACTTTTGTTCAAAGTCACGTTCACTCAAAAGGTAAAGGGCCGTCAATAGTAACATGCGAACTTCGAAGAGTGGGGAAGGCAGATTGCCGGACTTTATGGCTCGATACGCAATCCGTTGCAACGCGGCTATAGATGGGGAAAGCCAAGGGGGGTTGCTCGTTCTTTTGCGCTGCCCTGCTGCTACTTTTATGTCACTATGTTATCTATCTTTGCTGCTATTAAATCCACGAAGCGGTGAAATTGCCAAACCCATATGGCAGGCTTCAATGTAACGTTGACATGCCACCCTCTTTTTTTGCTTTTCTAGCCCGACGGTCGTGATTGTGGTTGGGTGCGTACGTGGCTCGACATTGGACATGCAGCACAATAAGAAGACTCGTCTCTTTTTGTCTGCAGCCAGCCTCTCATAGATTATCATGCAAGAGACTTGAGGGCTCAGCTTCGTTCAGGCTTCAGCTGTCTTTTGCCTGCAACACCACCACCGTAAATGTACACCATGAGGTCACTTTCGACATGGACGGCCCTCCTCCTGGAGCTGCTCCTTCTCGCATGCCGCGCTGACGGGGTGGCTGCCCAGTTCAACAACCCTGCGGGCGTCGACATATGGTGTGGCAAGGCCTATAAACCAGAGTATGTGATATTTGCCACCTTCAGTGTATACATTCATTGAAGTAAGATTGTTAATATTGTTATATCGCGGAATAGGAATGCATCCTTTAACCCTGGTGGCTGGTTCGTCGCCCCAGAGACCAACAGCTCATCGCTGCGCCTCAAGGCCAAACCTCGCATGAGCATCTACCTCGAGACGGACGCCGCTGCTGCCCTCCTCGTGGATGCCGAGACGGCTTCGCAGTATGGTGCGGACGGGCAGCAGCTGCAGGTGACCATCTCCTCCGGCGGCGTGCCTCTCGGCTCGGCAGTCCTGGGCGCTGGGTCCGTCGACAACGAGGTCGCCGTCGACCTCTCTCTCCTCACCCCGAGGATGGACCCCTACAGCCTCGAGGTCCAGGCCACAGCGCTGGCCAACTCGACGACGGCGGCCTACCAGACGAGCACTAATCTCTCCTACCTCCCTTACCCGGACTCGTACGGGAGTGTGGCCAGGCTGGACAACCTCTACGGCGGCACCCAGGCGCAGAGGGGCAAGAACAGCTCGTGGATCGACATCTACCCTTACACGTATTATGTGCAGTGGAGTCTGTACTGGGACGCCAACGTGAGCACCCTGGACGACTTCTCTTCCACCTACAACATGATCCATATCGTGCCCACGGGCACCCTTCAGGATGAGCCCTTTCCGTGGGATCAGTTTCAACCCTACCTCGACCGTGCCGCCGAGCTGGGCATCTGGCTGCAGTACGATGTCCTCTGGACGCCTGACAATCTTACGTCCATGATTGAGCAGGTGTCCACGCTGCGTACACATCCAAGTATCCTGTCCTGGTAGTGAGTCTTTCCCCCCCTCCTGGAATCATATGTGTTTCTTTCCCTGTTTGTTGTCGTTGCCCTCTTCTCTGGAAAACCCCAACTCACACGCGAGTCTGCAGTCAGTCTGATGAGGCCGATGGCAAAAGCAACCCTCTCAACTCGACCGGCATAGCCTACAATGTCATCAAGAGCCTGGATCCTTATCATCCAATCAGTCTAGCTCTCAAGTCAGTCATTTCTTCATATGTTCAACTTGATTATCATTTCACCCTCTTTCAACTCTTTGCGTGTGCTGACCCGTAGGATTATCTACTACAGCTGCTATGATTTCTACTACGAGGACTATGCGGCGGGAGCGGACATCATCACCCCAGGTACGCTCCGATTCTTTCTCAAATTCTACTGTATCGTGGGCCTTTGGCAACCCACATCTCTCCTCTCCATTCCAACATTATGCTGTATTATAAAGACTTGAGAGTCGTGAGCGCCTAGGCTATCAATGTCCTGAACAACTCAATGACTAATTGAGACAACCACACAGACGTGTATCCCATCTCCACAAACCTTACCTACTCCACAGTCTACGACACAGTCTGCAACGCCACCTATGGCTGCTGCGGCTGTGACGACTGCGGGGCAGGCAGCACCGTCTTCTCCGACATCTCCCACCGGCTCGACGAGTTCCGCCGCCGCGACAACCTCATCGGCTGGGCCAAGACCCAATGGTTCGCCCCGCAGGCCTTTGGCAACGAGACCTTCTGGACGCGATACCCCACCGCCCCGGAGCTGGAGCTCATGACCCTGCTGGCCGTCAACCACGGGGCCAAGGCGGTGGTCAACTGGGATTTCCCCACGACCTCGGAGCTGTCTGCCATCACCAGCGACCTGGCTGCGCTGTTCAACAACACGGCGGTGACCAGGTTCCTCATCGGCACGCCGCGCACGCAGGACTTGGTGGTCGCGGGCGGGGCCAACATTGATGCTGCGATCTGGGTGGATGACACGAGGGGCAAGGCTCTGGTGTCTGTGACGAATCTGAATTATTACGCTGTTGCGGGCTCGGTCACGGTGAGCCTTCCCTCTGGCATCACTGCGTCGGGTGTCTCTGGAAATGTCTGGGGCAACTCGACTTGGCAGGTTGGGAACGGGACGGTGGGGATCGCTGCGGGACTTGGTGGCCTTGAGACAGCCATGTTCATCATCAGTCTTGTTTGAGCAATCATTCTCCTGGTCCTGATGTCCTTTCAGGTAATCGAAGCCTACTTATGATTTGTTCTCTCCTTCTGCGTGTGAAGAACATGACTGTGAAAGCGTGAGATTCCTCAAGAAGCACATGAATTGCAAGGCACAATGAATTTTTTTTTTCCTCTTTTCAATACGAACCAATTCCGACAGCACGAGCCAGTACTATCTACATTCAACCTATCGACCATAGACCTAGCCAAGTTCCCCTTAATAGACGTACCTAAAATTAGGGTTCTCTCTATCCGTATTATCCTCAAAGGCATGCAGATATGATTCATCACGCGCCTCCCGCACACCCTGCGCAGCCAATTGGTCACGCTTCTTGTTCTGCCACGTCAGGTACCACCGGAGCAACAATATGTCAACGACAAGCAGCGAGTAACAGCCGAGGTGGGTAGCAAAGGCAACAAAATAGCGCGGCGCGTCCCAGCTGAGGAAGACCTGGGGACCTGTTGTTTTGTGGTGAATGCCAGTCAGTCTTTCATGTTTTGCACACTGGCCCCAAAAGTAATGATCTTTCAAGACAAGAAAATGAAGATAATTGATCGTACCGATAGCATTGCCAGTGGCCCAGATGATAAAGTTGACCGAAATGGCGACTGCTTTCTTTGTCTGCCCGGCAACGTTTCTCGAGATCATGGACAGGCCTAATGTCTGCGCGCTCCAGAAGGAAAATGTAATGTAGTAGCTGATGAGCAGGCCAACATGTTGGGAGCGCGTCTCGAGGGGGACGGTCATGAGACAAATGGTGCCAATGAAAGAACTTTTTGTTGAGGTCATCATGTCAGCTTGTGGTGCCACAGAGAGGGGAGGAAGGAAGGAAAGAAGAATAATGAGGAAAGGGTTGGCGCTGACGGGATAATAAAGGCCAACATGACAAGCAGGTTCTGATGCGTCTTCTTAACCAGCCACAGGGACGAGAGGAGGACAATAATGATGTAGGCCCCTAAGACCATGGCCAGCAGCTGTGTCTGCAGCGTGGTGAAACCCAGGCTCTCGATGATGATATTCTCAAACGAGCCCAAGCCAGACGTGGGCAGCGTAGTACAGAGGGCGATGATGGCGTAGCCCCAGATCTGGGGATCGCAGAGTCCCTCGATGAGCTGGTCCTTCTTGAAGACTCTGTTCTGCACGCCTGTCTGGTTGTCTCGGACCCGTTCGATCATGAGGTGTTTATCTTCTTCGGAGAAGCACTTTTATTTCCAGAGTCAGCATTGCCATTTCATTTTTTTTCTTCCCTGCAAGCAGTTCAAGAAAACACACATACCTTGGCTCGCATAGGGCTGTCAGGCATCCACCAGCCTACAAAGAACCCAAAGAGAATCGAGATGATCCCATAGACGAGAAAAATCCACTGCCAGGACTTGAGCGGGCCTGTGGTGATGAGGGTGAAGCAGTAGGCCAGCAGCCCTCCGACGATCTGCTGCATCCCGTTCATCATGTACCAGTAGATGACCCTTGCGGCCTGCTCGTCCCGCCGGTACCAGATGGACGACAGGAGGACAAAGGAGGGCTGGCAGGCGGACTCGAAGAGACCCAGCAGGGTGCGCACCGTGACCAGGCCGGCGAAGTTGGTGCAGGCGGCAGTGCATGCGAGGACGGTACCCCAGCCGACAATGCAGAAGCTGAGATACTTGCCGAGAGGAACCCTTTTTTTTGTTTTAACAAAGACGTTGGGAGATCAGCACACATCTTGTTTGTTGTTAGGAAAAAGAATTCCCCCAAAGCCGTGGGAGTAGTAGACACTCTTTTTCAAATTACTTACCTCGCAATGATCCAGTTCTGAGGGTATTCGACGATGAGAATAGTAATGTAGATACAAGTCGTAAGCCACGAGTACTGCTGGCCCACCAGACCCGTGTCGTCGACGATGCCCATGATGGAGGCAAAGCTAAGCGTGCCCTTGTCGATGGCCTGCAGGAAATACGTGGAGACCATGACCACCAGGATGCGCTTGTCGATCTTGCGCCGCAGCTCATCGTTCTTCTCGGGCGAGATCTCGATGCGCGCCTCCGACACGTACTGCGCGAGCTCCTTGTCGACCTTTCCGTAGTCCTGGTGGCTCTTGGTGAACTCGATCTCGTCTGCCGACAGGACTCTCTCGGCCTTGTTGATGTCGTCGTCGTTGGGGGCCTGCTGCTGGCTCATGCCAACCTGCTTGGCTGGCGTGTTGACGCCCTCAGTCGAGCCTGGAGTCGTCATTGTAGTTGAAGGGGATTGACGGCGGGTCCTGGCTCTCTCTGTGCTGCATATACGCGCAAGTAAACAAGAGATCATGTACTGCGCAGAAAGAGGACTGTGGGCACACGAGAGAAAGAGTAAAGGACCAAGTGGGACGGCGGGAGGAATGTGCACGGAGAAAGAAGAGAGAGAGAGAGAGAGAGAGAGAGAGAGAAGAGAAAGAGGAAAATAGCGAGTCTACTTCTTAATCGAAAGACTCATGAACGAAAAAAGAGCAGAGCACCACATGAAGTCCCCAGAAACTGAATTCAGGCATTATTCCGCTCGTGCAAGGGTATTATTGCATTGAGCTCAACAACCTGGGAAATATTCCGCTAGGTTCGAGAGGATCTGACCCGGGCCGGACGGCTTCATTAGGCGACAAAATATAACCAATGGCAAAAAGAATAGAAAAAAAGACAAAAGGTGCGGAGATACGAAATGGTTCAAGGGGAAGAGGGGGGGGGGGTTCATTGGGGCGGTCAGACTTTGGGACGATCTACCACTGTAGTAGTAATGTACATGGCATCCTACGTTACAAGGGGAAGAGAGAGGAAGCAAGTCGGAGCCTCGGCAATAATTTCATTCATACATTATGTTCGTGCTGAGTGGTCAACATGAAAAGTGAGCCCTCAAAATGCACACACGATGCCATCTCTATTTTGGCATATTCAGGACTTACAACCATCCTTCTAATGCATCGTAATGAAGGTTGGAACAAACCAACCAACACCTCCTCTGTCTCTACAAAATGTATAGGAAGGGTTCCTTTTTTTCAAACCTGTCGACTTTTTGAAGACGCTCACCTGATGTTCTCCTCCACAACAATCCCGTATCCACATCACAGTCCGGCTAAGAGACCGCTGACCCACGATCCCACAGCAACCCCGCGGGGAAAACCTGTTCGACTGACTCACACCAAATCTGGGGAAGACTTTCTCCATCCTCAACAACGCCAGAAATCTGGGGCCATTCCAGGGGAGGGGGGTCTTAACATGCTTGATTTCTTGCTCCGGGTCTTGTGTTCGGTATAGTCTCGGCCCGAAATGGTCCAGCGTTCTGTTGATAGTTACTGCTTCACCCGTGCTGTGTAGTTTAGGTGTGGGAACATTTATTTCACTGATTTTTTTCCTCTCTTGAGAATTAGATCGTGACTGTGGATGTGAGTGTGTGTCGGTCGTTTCAACACTTCAGTCACTGCGGTTCGAGAAAACTGCTGATTAATCACCTATCAATTCATTCCAACATGCCGGCACAAGTACAAGGGATCAAGTCCCAGGACGTCCACGCCAAGATCCGCCTCCTGATCGACGGCATGGTCAACATCAAGGACAAGACAGGAAAATACCTCCTCAAGCTCCAAGACGGCCGCGTCATCGACACAAAGGGGTGGAACGACTGGGAATGGACACACGGCGTGGGCCTCTACGGGCTGTGGCAGTACTACGAGCTCACAGGCGAGGCCGCCTACCTCGAGATCATCGAGTCCTGGTTCGCAGCCCGGTTCGCGGCGGGCGGGACCACCAAGAACATCAACACGATGGCCGTGTTTCTGACCCTCGCCTACGTCTACGAGCGCACCAGGAACCCGACCTACCTCCCCTGGCTCGACAGCTGGGCCGAGTGGGCGTACCGGGACCTCGAGCGCACCCGCTTCGGCGGCATGCAGCACGTCACCTACATCGCGCTCCACGACCAGCAGCTGTGGGATGACACCCTCATGATGACCGTCCTGCCGCTCGCCAAGATCGGCTTGGTCCTGGGCAGGCCGCACTATGTCGCCGAGGCCAAGAGGCAGTTCCTCCTGCATGTGCAGTACCTCTTCGACCCCAAGACGGGCCTATTCTTCCACGGCTGGGAGTTCTACAAGCCAGGTAGTGACGCCGCCGCTGTTGGACAGGGCCACAATTATGCCGATGCGAGGTGGGCCAGGGGCAACAGCTGGCTGACCATCGTCATCCCCGAGTTCCTCGAGCTCCTCGACCTCGACGTCACGGCGGACCCCATCGGCGTGCACTTGCGCAACGTTCTCGAGGCCCAGTGTTCCGCCCTGTCCTCGCTCCAGGATTCTTCGGGTCTCTGGCGGACACTCCTGGATGTCCCCGAGAGCGAGGGCTCGTACCTGGAGGCGAGTGCCACGGCGGGTTTTGCCTTTGGGCTCCTCAAGGGGCGGCGGAAGCGCTATCTGGACCCTTCGGTCTCGTTTTCTCCGGCCGAGGCTTCCGACGGGCCGAGGCTTGGGGCCTCGAAGCAGAGCCCGTACGACGAGGTGGCGCTGAAGGCCATCGAGGGGATCCTGCAGAATGTGGACGAGAGCGGCGAGCTGTTGAATACATCCTTCGGCACAGCAGTGGGGTAAGTGAAGAACACACACACGTACTCTTCCCTGATAAAACAGACCCTGAGCTAAACTTATCGGCAGTGACACCCTACAGCATTATAAAGATATCCCTGTAACAAGCATGCCATATGGACAGGCCATGGCCATCATGGCATTGGTTGAATTTCTTCGGCGGTTTTTGTAGAATCTTCACTACTTTGGCATCGGCATCGCAAGCTGAGAAGAGCACGGCGACTTGCACAAGGATCCTAATTGAAAACTCAGGAAGGAGGACGGGGGCGCAGAATGACATGGGCTCGAAGAAGGATGGCACATTCTCGAGAAGAAAGGGCCGAACCATATATATTCAAGTCATGGTAGATGACCGAACTCAATGCGAATATTCTCTGTACCGGAAGAATCGCTACTCAAAATGCAGGTGCCTGTTTCCACACGGGCAAGGAGCGCAAGTTCTGTCTGTCAAAATCCACCTTGCCCTTAGCGTCGACCCAAGCGCCCTCGTCAGTAGCCTCAATGCCATCTGCAGCCAGTGAATTAATCTCCTTTTTGCTGAGGCCATACTGGTCCTTCGGCAGCCAGACAATAGGCGTGCTCGACTTCAGGCTCGGGTTCTTGTACGCCCCCTGGATTTGGTCGTCCGTATATTGCGGTGGAGGGTCGGTCTCGGCAGCTGTGTGTCGCAGGAACGCCCTCATAGCCTTTTGGGATGCATAGACATGCGGCTCAAAGAATCGGGCTACAGGATCCAAGACCTTGTGAGGTATGCGGACCTCACGTCCAATGTGCTGGATGCGGGAGTTGTCGTGTAGTTCAGCCTCCTCTTGGGCCCTTCCCTCTTCTACGGCTGCCAAGAGAGGCTCTTGTTGAGGATCTCTTCCGCCTGCATCCTCGGAAATCAAGCTGTCCGGGAAATGGTCCTCCAGGGGTTTGAGATAGCGGTTGGTAAGGACGTTGTATGCAATCGTACTAAAGAAGAGAATCAAGGCCATGATCGAAGGTCCCTTGGCCTTGCGGAGCCCGAAGAGCCCAATGAGACACAGCTCGCCGATATACACGCCTGCAAGAATTTGTTGCAGTGCACGTGTATAACACTTGCCTTTGGACTCAATCTTCGGTTGAATAACAAAAAGAAGATTGTACTATGGGATCTGGATGTTAGTATCCGGCAATATGTAAATGCCTTTGTTCCGTCTCGAGGTCTGCTACGGGGGGAGAGGGGGGGCTACTATTGACCCTGCATGCTCGGGAGCAACGTACCTTGTAGCTACAGTAGAACAAGAAGAGCCCTACGGTCGCAAAGCCGAGGACGAGCGGTGAGATGCAGCTATACACCAGGGCGATGATGATAAAGTTGGTGAATTTGGGATAAACCTTACCCCAGCCGATGCCTTTGAGACTGGTGTACTGTTGATATTTATCTCGTGGGGTTTTGTAGATGAACATCTCGAACAAGACATACTCGAAGAGGTCTGACCAGTTCATAATGTTCTTGGTGGAGGAAGCAAGCCCTTGCAGGATAAAGTACGTGAGGTAGAAGTTGGACGACTTGGGGATATTGTCGGCGAGCAGCTGGGGTGTGTGATGCGGCTCGTTGATGATCTTTGGGATGAATGCAGTAGCCGAGGAACTCAGGGCAGTCACTAAAAAGACCTGTATGATCTGGAAGGCAAAATACCACGCCTGGACTTGGAGCTCAGCGGAGACAGTTGTCGGCTCACCAGATGCCTTGGCAATTTCTACAGCAAGGACACGTCAGTAGGACATAAAAGAACCGGCGTGCGGATACTATTTACTTCTCATGAGGTTCGGCACGTAAGAGGCGAGCAGACTTGTGAGAAAAGGGGGGAGGAAACCGGTCAGGAGGCCAAGCACGGGCTCGGGAAGGTCCTTGATCCAGCGAAGCAGTTCGAAGCTGGCGAGGTAATTGACATTCGAGATGGTGCCCACGATAGCAGTCGGGATAGACCAGAAGATGATCAAGAGCGAAATAAAAATGTTGGCGACTGATTTTTTCGACAGGCGTTCGCCTTGTGGCATGGCCAGATTGGTCCAGATGACCTCACTCGGGACGACGCCAATGAGTCTGGACTGGATGGTAAGGTTGGGCGGGACGGGAAGCCGGAGCTTGGACTCGCCGCGGTATGCCCTCTGGGCGGCTGACTGGTCAGTGTACTCCACAAAGACGGCACTGCGAGTATGACCCCCTGCCCTTTGGCTTGTGTATGTTTCTCTCTTGTCATTGACCTTTTGGACTGCCTCCTTGACACCGCCTCGCAGATGGTTGATCAGGTCGGATGCGGCCCCGGCGATGTAATAAGCCCTCTGGCGTGGACGAGCGCTTTCAACATCGACCTCTGGCGGAGGCTCATTGTCCGTGGAAGAAGCGACCTGCCCTGACTTCGTGATCTTCTTAGTTGCCTGCCTGACGAATGACACCTCTGCGTACTCCAGCTTTGCTGCTTTATCGTCTCGGGACGTCACAGCATCATCAAGAGTCTTCGTCTTGGTGATGACCCACTGGGACCTCGCATCATCGCCGAACGTAGACTGTGCATCGGCATCTGATGAAGCACCCTTGGGAGGGTCGAGATGGAGAACAGTGCGCGAGGAGAGACGAGACGCATTGGCTCGGGACAGATACCAGGCCTGGCGGAGCCCGATCAGCCAGATGCGCTCTCTGGCGATCACAAACATGACAAAGCCAAAATACAGCCAGGCGACCACGGCATGTGCGTAGAGTCGATTCTTGTCATGCACATTGCCGAGACCCAGCCTGTCGAGTTGGGAAGCATCGCCACCACCAGTGGCGTTGACGGGAAATAAGACTGGCCAGGTGATGCAGACGCCGACAAAACACGTGAAGATGGTGGTCCTCAGAAACCGGAGATACAGGTAGGCATCGAGGGAGGAATGCTCAAGCACAAATTTGTCATCCAGATGTCTGATGGTCCTCAACCATTCGAAGCGTTTCAGGCTGGAAATTGGCGTCCGGTCTCTGATTCATCCACAAACACATACACACACGGTCAGCATGGCGCTTCAGGAGGACATACGTATCGAAACCCCCAGAGGCACACATGGGACTTACTTCTCAGGTATTACATCGATGTAGGTCCTCGGCGAGTAGATCCTGCGAAATGGCCTCTTGATGATGACAAAGACCAGCAAGAGCAGGACAGCGCTTGTCAAGGATGGGACCAGAGCGGCCACGATGGCAGGAAGAGAGGCTGACGTTTCTGACTGAGACCCCCTCGTCAGTTCTCGATGAAGGAATCCATCAAGGCTATCTCGAGACACTCACGTCTTTGCCGGCTGTGTCATTTTCCAACAATGACATCGACATCAGAGGGCGAACATAGTCATCCTTCCAGCCGCCGGCGGCAGGAGGCGGAAAGGGCTGCTGATCCATGAACAATAGCACCTGAAGTCGCTAGACAAGGCTTGAATCGAAGAAGTTATGCATGCCAATGGCCGTGGAGTGTTGAGGGGGGATTCGCACACAAAGTAGAAAGTGCGAGTGAGAGAGAGAGAGAGGGTGGGCGACCAAAAGTGACGTCGCAGCCTGGGCTTGTTCGTACTTGCCCAGGAATCAGGATTGCGCCTACCCCCACCCACTGCACTACAGACAAGCCACCTGCTGTGCACGAGACCCTAACCCTGCCAACGTCACTTCAAAAAGATAGGCGCGAGCACTATCTTGAGCCTAAACCGTGTGTCTGATCCTTCCGAAAACATTCCAAAGAAACGAGCTCTGAAGCTTGATTCTAGATCTATGGGGCCGCGCCGTTCTCTTCTCAAACCCAAATCCTCCTTGTTAAAAGACAGCAAGACACGAAGACTCCTTTCCATCCTCCAAAAATCAGCAGACTCAACAAGCAACACCTGGTCACTATAACCTGACTTCCTTCTTCTCCTCCTCCTCCTCCTCCGCCTCCTTCTCCTCGGATGTGCCTGCCATCCGGATCTCAGACCTCTGTTGAGGTAGTACATGCACTACATATATCACACATGCTACAAACCTTTGGCTTACCCGCATCTCAGTACCACGTCGGGGTGACAGACCAGTGGCGCAGCATTGTCCCGACGGCAGAGTTCCACTCATATTCGAAGCACCGGGCCAACTGATCTACCTCTTCAGCCGTAGGCGCCCGACCCCCCCACATCTCAGGTCTTGACGCCTCCAGAACAGAGTACGACGATACTAGGTTTCTGTGCCCTTTCATCAGCCAGCCGTTCGCTTATCTACTGGAAAGCGAGACTCTCGTGATCACCACAAACTCGCCCATCCGCCCGCTGGACAAGTAGCGGGTTGTTGCTCGACCAGTAGGGGACAAAAAAAGACGAAGAAGAAGACGAAGAAGAAGAAGAGAGCGGTTTCACGTACTCATCAACTATTTTGCGAAGGCAGAGCCAGGCCATATTCCAGCTGCGATTGCTCTCTGGATCATTCCGCACACGGGCCTGCGCATCCGCCAGGATGTCGCCGCAGAAGGGGTAGTTCCTCGTGAGGCCCCTCAGCTCCGTGAGGAACTGGTTGCTGCTGACATAGTAGCTCCATGCCTCTGTCATTGGGCCCTGAAAGGCCACGGCGTCGTTCTCATCCTCACACGTGGCGGCGACACGCTCGATCCTGACAAGCTCCGTCAACGTGTTCACGGAGTGAGATTGCAGAGACTCGATCATTCGACGGAGGGACCGCTGTGAAAAAGAAAAATGCCTTGTCAGTTGTTCATGTCTACTCTCAGACCCAGCTTTATATCATCTCTTGCCGCCGTTTCTGTTTGCTTTCTCTCCCTCTCCATGCTGAAAATGGGCCGCAAGGTGATAGCCCTTGACTTCAGTCGCCCAAGATCCATTGATGGGAAGGCTAATTCGTACCTGAGCTCCCTTATCCTTCTTGCTCCCATGAGACCCACGACTGGAACGAGAGGAAGACATTATGCCAAGAGGCCGTCCGGGTTTGTTTTATTTTTGGAGCGTTTGGGATTATTATAAGTGCAGTCGGGCCGAAGCGCAAGAGGCTGGTTTCAGAGAACGAGTTGTCACAAGAGCTAATGTGTTTGCTGCCAATAGTTCACACTAAAAACCTGTGAGAAGCCCTTCTTTTATATGTTGTTTATATACACATATACACTCACAAAGTATAACGATTTGTCCAGATGCTATCTGTTAGCACCGCCGCAATTACTCGCCATGAGCGTCACAAAACATCCGAGGCCCTTACTGTAAGTTCTACAACAGTCAGAAGAACGAGGACCAAGGTTGGGATCGTGTGGGTCCTCAAGCTGGGGGCCACGCGAGCGGGGATGAACGTCCCATGGCAAATCCAGGAGCCATACTGGAAGATCATCTATGGTGAGGTGGGATAGACATGGGTGCCTATACGCAGTGTTCGTCTTTCCACTGCCTCGCCCGGTCCTAAATTGGAAATTCTGGCATCCGTCAACCAGCGAATCAAATAATCGGCTGCCCAATGAGGAAGGAAATTCAACATGACGCTAAGAAGAAGGAAACGGCCCCTCTCGCTATATCTGTGCGCACAATCCAGGAGTTTCCGAAGGATCAGATCGGAAAGGGCAGAGCCGCAGATGACGGCACCCTATAGGGCAGCAGCAGCAAGTCATCCCAGTGGATATCCTCTTCCCTCCATCCTCGACGGGGCTGAAATGCTCATCTTCCACGTGGGACAGTACAGTAGCGCTGTCAAAGGCGTGTGGCTGATGCTGAAACTTGAGGTGGAGACGAGAGAGGTTGTTTCTCTTGCGTGTGTTGGTGGGTATTGGTGTGGGTATGTTGAGGATATGCCTCTAGAACTTTTCCCAGCTGAACGGTCATGACGAGACCCGAGCGAGCCGGACCTTTTACAGATCGGAAGCAGATCGTCAGCTGCGCAACAATGCCCTCAGCCTTCAGCCTGTGAGCAGCCTTCGTACTCGAAGATCTCAGGATGCAAGAATGTTCTGGTAGTCATGCAGGGAGGGACGGGGCACAGGGATTTACACACAGAAGGTGGGGTGACTGCACCATCAAGGGACCGCTGCCTAGAACCTCCGTACAGCCGGCGCACTAGAAGAGGAAGATTTTAAAATGACGTACTCTTCGAACACCGTGACAAAGACTTCCGAGAAGAAGGGAGGACAGAAAGAGGAGAGGAGGACGAGGGGACAGCGTCTCGCTCTAAAATGCTCGGTTTCCGGGCTGTCGTCGTTCCATTCTTACATGCGCCGGGAGGGTCACGCGCCGGACTACTGCAGCCTGCAGATGGACAAGATCAAAACTTTCCAAGGAGGAGTGTCAACGCACCCCACGACACCCACGGAATGGGGATGGGAGAGAATATTCTAGTGCTTCCATCAAGATTTGCATAGCCCTCTCTCTCTCTTAGAAGGAGATCCTTTTTCCACCGGAGACTGGCCAGTCGAAAGCGACGAGACGACGCTCACCTCTTCGCTGAGCTCGACAAGTTCACAGGGGTGTGTATATGTGTGTGTGTGTGTGTGTGGTGGGCAAAAGCACATAATTCTCATCTCGATGAAGAACCTCGGTTTAATCTTCAAAGGGGGGGGGGGTTCCAAACTAGAGCTCCTCACTGGTCAATATGTTTGATTACGTCAAGGGATATATTTTGGGATGCGTTTGACTAATGAAATGGCGGTATAATTTTCCCCTGCTTCTGGCAACAAGTGTGTGGGTGTGCCTGGGTAAGAAAGAGAGTTCGGCGCGGCTCAGCCTTGTAGGGCTGCAGCTGGCACTGGGAACACGACGTGCATGCATAACACCCAACTCGGAGCCAGGGCTGCTCGGTCTGCGTGCATACTACGGCGGATACCAGCAGCCAGCCAGGATCGTGCGGATCTGCCGTGAGACTCTGCGGACTAGCTGTGTCGTCTGCGATTGGTCTTTGGAGAGCCCTTTACTCTTGTTGTTCGGCATTACCGTTTCCACACACACACTCCGTCACGCATACAGACACGATTCAAAGGAACCCTGGGACAATGAGATTTTAGGCTCTCGTATGGTGACTCTTGTGGACCCGAGGATCCGGGTCATACGTCCGTCCCACTTGGGGCAGATGGCATACCTAGTGGCGGGTTCGCAGGCCGCTGTTACCTAGACTTTGTCGTCGTGACAGGAATGGCCCGCGAGGACCTGTCAAACATGCAACACATGCATATGTGGAGGCCACTTGGATCGTAATGGCGTGGGGGGCCATGGCTTGGCCCTGGCAATATTCTGCCGCTGCTGCCTTTCCATTTCTGCTCTGTCAGGATCCCAAAGAGGGACGCCAGAGCGGGGCTTTCTAGCTGTTGTTATGTCTGATGCTCGTCGTATCCTTCAGAACCTGCCGTGTGACCAAACACGGGGTCGTCGACCTCGCTATCATCAGTGTCCTCCTCGTCATCCTCACCGACAAAGTCGGCACTCTCCAGGTTGCCGCCTTTGATCGCCAGAGTCCACACCCACCCTAAGAAAGCCACGCCGCCAAACAGGCCCCAGGCGAGGAGTTCGCCTTTGTGACGGATGCGTGTCGAGAGCGTGAAGATGGCGCCAGAGGTGAAAGGGCCGAAGCTGCGGCCGGCGGCGGAGAGGGTCTGAGCGATGCCGTTGAGGGTGCCCAGCGTCTCGTGAGATGGCGTGGAATTTGTAATCTATGGAATGAGCACATGACAATGGTCAGTATTCGTTGAGGTGAGCCTCGGCCCCACGGAGTCACCCCAAGGGAGGAGCCACAGCTTACCAGTAAGAGGGCACAGCTCAAGCCACCCACGGCACTCAGATTTTTGAGGACAAGGATGACGCCAAGCTCTGCTAGCAGCGATGATCTGCCGTCTGCCCACCCGAATAAGCCTCGCTGATCCTGATACCCAACCCACGGGATCAAGATCATGCAGAGCGCCAGGCCCAGCAGGCTCAGTCTGAACGTGCCCAGGTTGCCCAGGCGTGCCTTGATACGCTCGAATAAGGAGATCTGGAAGACGATAGTAACCAGGCCGGCCAGGCTCATGCTCACACCGATGGTCCCTGGGCCCAGATCACGTCCCGTTGGGGGTGCAGCGCTCGCAAAGATGGGATACAGGCTGTTGAAGGAGATGTTGGCGACCTGAAAGATGAGATATGTGAAGAGGATGCTCAGAGTGGTCCAGTTCAGAAGCTGGCGCAGGGCCGACCGGCGAGAAGGACCGCTGTCCTTGCCGTACTCGGCACCGTCGCCTGTGCTGGCATGATCCTGAGACTCAATGTCTGGATGCGTAGAGGCATGCAGGAGTGCCTGTTCCTCGTCCGCATCCGTCTCTTCAACGTCTGCACCATGGTCGGAGCCATGTTCCTCCCAAGGGCCCGAACGCCGAGCAGAGTTGGGCCAGTGCGGTCTCCAGGAAGAGCCGCCCTTCTTTCCCTTGTTCCGGCGAAGACATGTGCAGAGACAGAGCTTCTCCGCCCAGCCCAGCCCGGTCAAGGCGCGCGACCGTTGGACGTCTTCGAGCGTCTCCTCAAACCATATACCCAAGACCACGACAGCCAGTAACAATGCGGCAGCCGACATGACATTAGGGCCTAGGTAAGGGTATTTCTGGCCCTCGACCTCCCCAACAAGCAGCCCGCCCAGCGCGGGGCCGGTGATACCCCCCAGGGAGTACATGACCGGCAGCCAGGTGAAAGCCCTGCTCTGGTTGCTCCTGTCGGTCAACTCGCCCAGAACGGTCGGGACCACGGCGGCGTTGCCGTTCAGCAAGCCCATGGCGATGTGGACGACCATGACCTGCCAGTACCGCTGGCAGAAGCCGAAGAAGGCGAAGCAGACCATCAACAGGGCGGTCCCGAGCAGCATGACGGGCTTGCGACCAACCCTGTCTGAGAAATAGCCCCACAGGAAGTTGGTCAAGAGCTGGGCGAGAGCGAAGCAGGATGCCAGCAGGCCCACGTAGAGACCAACCTGCCCGTCTGGTATTTCTGGGAAAGAGGCGACCATATTGGGCAGATATGGGCCGATGGAGTTGAGGGCAGTCTGCTCGCAGATGCTCAGGAGGGCCAGGAGGGCCAACTGCCGGACGGGCAAGGGGGTGGCATGGCTGTTGCTGTCCCTGCTGCCGGTGTGCCTGTGCCCACGGTGGCGGCCCCAACGGTTCTTGCTGCCATCACCACCATCGCCCTCGGAATAGGAAGTCGGAGAGAGGGTGGCGGAGGACTCGGGCGCATCGCTGGGGGTCTTGGGCGGCTGCGTGGGGAAGGTATGGTACTTGTGGGTGGAGTGCCGGCGGATGTCCGCGATGGTGCTTCGTCTGCGGCTCGAGGGGTCTGCGCGCAGGCCGTACGGGGTCGGGAAGGCGGGGATGGGGGCGCCGGCATGGAACGACCCGGAGGAGGTCAGCCGCATGGGGCGGGTGAGGCCTGGGCGCGTGGAGGAGAAGGACGACGACGAAGAGGCAGTGTTGGAGCCTGAGGCGGGAGTGGAAGAGGAGGCTGCCGAGGCCACGGGCGCTGGCGCTGCTCGAGGCATGTTGACGGCGAGGGTCAGCAACAAGAGGTCCTAAACGGCCCTGAGCAGTTCATGCTCTCTCTTTCCTGCTCTCCTTCTTCCTTGACGATGTTTGACGAGACAGCTGCAGAACCTCGCTCTTCCGAACGTACCCTCAGACAGACAGTATAAAAGCAATATGGAAGATAAGACCAAGATGATCTAGATTCTGTCTGCTCTTCGGCGGGTCCATGACCATGTGAACAGAATCGTGACGTGCCCCGCGACGAACGAGTCCTAACCTTCTGGCGCCGGTTCCTCTTTGGGAGAGGGGGGGTGGATTAAAAAAAAATCAATGAATTCCCCCCCCCCCCCCCAAAAAAAAAATCGTGACGCAACACACGAGATGGGCAGTGACGGGCACTGACGGGGGGAGCGGCCTCGCCCGCCTCATTTTTTTTTTTTTTTTTTCTTTCCTTTCCTTTTTTCCTTTTCTTTTTCTCTAGTCGCCGCGCCGTCCACACAAAAACCCCTAAAAAAACACACAGACCAGTATATATTGATAAGTCTGCATTTCTGACATAAAA
>JACWST010000040.1:171305-186358 GCA_014850475.1 Cryphonectria naterciae | reverse complement strand
AAAAAAAAAAAAA
Source organism: Cryphonectria naterciae (assembly GCA_014850475.1). Classification (NCBI taxonomy): domain Eukaryota; kingdom Fungi; phylum Ascomycota; class Sordariomycetes; order Diaporthales; family Cryphonectriaceae; genus Cryphonectria; species Cryphonectria naterciae. Next base: position 186,345 of record JACWST010000040.1, on the reverse strand, counting down.
AAAAAAAAAAAAAAAAAAAAAAAAAAAAAAAAAAAAAAAAAAAAAAAAAAAAAGCCCCCCGATGATTATACATGACTACTCGCCGTTTTTGTATATGTTGTGAACGTTAGAGCCATGTTATTTCACCGACATGGGAGCACGAGACGAGGTTTCGTGACGTAGAATGAATGGAGTTATTCATTGTATTGGAGGGCAGACGAAGAAGGCAAAGCCCGTCAGTTTCATTCTTGGGGGTCAGGGTTATTATCTGGCCTAGTTCTGACTGGCCTCCTGCTATGAATACATCGTCATGTACATCGTCAAGCCTCGTCGTAATCGTACATTGTTCTCTCTCTTTTTTTTCTCCCCTTTTCTTTTCTTCTTTTCTTTCTCTTCTGTTTTTTTGGAGCATTGTCGCTGTGCCTACAACCACCTAAATGATATCACCCCCAAAAGGATTCCCACTGCCCCCTCCAAACCCACCACCAGGCCGTCCACCACCGAACCTCGGTGGTCCCATCCCGGGTCCGACTGGATCCCACCGCGCGCCGGGCGGCGCCTGCGGATCATAACCCTCACCCTGGCCTCCGCCGCCCTGGAAGAGCGGGTCGTCGAACGTAGGGTGCATCCCGCCGCCCATGCGACCCGGACGCGGCAGTCCGCCGCCGGGCACGAAGCTGCCCCGCAGTGGATCGTGAGGGGCTAGTCCCGGTGGATGCAGGTCGTCGTGTCCGATATTGAAAGGTGACCTGCCGTCGCCGGGCATGCGCAGGCCGCCGCGTGGCGGCCTGTTGATCTCGAGCTCGTCCTCGAAGCCCGGCGGTGCGAAGTCGCCTGCCGGCACGACGGGTCTCCGGGGCGCGGCGAGAGGGTCGTCGAAGGGGTACGGCCTGGCGGGCGAGGGGAGGGTGGGCTCGGGGACCCTGGGTTGTTGCTGTGGCCTCCCGGACCTCTCTCGGGCGGCGCGGTCGGCATCTTCTAGCGCGTCGGCGGTCTCATCATAGCCCTCCTTCTGCAGGCCGGGAATCAGCCTCTGGAGGATATTGATTTTGAGCAGGGCGGCCAGATCGGCGACGCGCTCGGGAGAGATGAAGACGGCCTGCAGCTTCGAGGTGAGGTCGGAGCGGTCCTCGGCGCCGTCGGGACGGAGGGTGATGCGCAGCGGCAGGGCGGACGAGGAGATGTAGTCGCGCGCCGAGACCTCGAGGCGGGTGATCTTGTCGGCGCCAACGGCCAGGCCGCGGATCTCGGTCTTGGAGCCCATCCTGTCGGTCTTGAGAATGAACTGCATGGAGGACTGAGTGTGTGCGTAGAGGAACGAGTAGGAGGAGACGGAGGCGTTCCATCTTGATGGAAGGCGGGGCGCGAGGGAGGCACACTCTTGTTCTGGAGAGGTGGAGAGAGAAAAGGAGAAACAGGTGGTCAGTATGTATGTGGCGCTGTTGTCTATAGAGTGAAGAGGAGAGAGAGTATGTGCTCACCAATCTTCTGGTCTTCGTGGAAGCCCAGCAGGCGGAAGCCCAAGTTGACCATGCAGGCGTGTGTGAAGAGGGCGAGGGCCTCGGCAGAGCTGCTCATGTCTGAGGTAGTATCACCTTTCTCATGGGTTGGCAGGGCGTCTGCCATGCCCTGCAGGATGTTCTGCGGGCTGAGGGGGTTTCCTGCCATGACGTGTGATCGTTGACGTTGTTGTTCTTGTTGTTGTAGTTGTGGTTCAGATATGATGAAGGTCAGGTCAGGTCAGGTCAGGCCAGAGGAAGAAGGCTAGGCGAAGGTGAGGAGTCGTGGTTGACTGAGGAGGAAGCTCGAACGGTTTTTTATGTCGAGGGGTAGCTGCATGTGCTGCTAAGCTGCTGATGCGTCACTGGGAAGCCTAGCAACCCCAACCAAACTAACCATAGGGCTGAGTTTGGGTGTAAGTCGGGTGTGGGGAAAGCTTCCCGCGGGCCCGAAAACCTCTACGAAACAAAAAAAATAAAAATAAAAATAAAAAAAAAGGTGCAACCCAACAACCAAGATAGATCAATAATCACTCGCTCCTGCTGGGCAGCCTTGCGGAAGACAGCCAAGTCAAAATAAAAGTTAAATATGGTCATTTCAGTGAAGAGTATGCTCATATATTTTGTATGGCAATTTTTTATATTACAGCCATGTTTTTCGAAAGGGGATTGAATGATGATGATCATGTGAAAGGTACTGTAAGGAAAGGCATCGATTCTGGAGCACGAAACCTGCTCCTCCCACTACAGGAGCCAGGGAATACAAGGATAACTTGAGACCCTGATGTTTATCCATACTGTACATACACTTCCTCCGATCCTGTTTCGTCGTTCGTTGGAAGGGCACACTGAAGAAGGGCTCAAGGGTGGGCTCAGCCTCGCCCCTGTAGCAAGGAGCTCGGGCTGGAGCCCATGCTGGAGCTCAGGCTCAGTCAGGCACGTCAGGCTCGGGCTCATTAAGACCCTGGTGGGGTACTCTCTACTACTCTCTACCCTGTAATTACATAGTACAGTACACCTTGGTAGATAATTTGGCAGCACCCAGCCCCGCCCGGACCTTGTTTTGTTGCTGCGTTAACGCCGAACTGACCTCAACAACTGTGCTGCAGCATGCCTGCTCCTCCATACGCTCCATTTCGACCTGACACTACACCACGACAACTAACCCTGACACGACCTTTGCACTGAGTGGCCCTTTAATCACCTGTGGAGGCGGCGGCGATTCCTACGGATTCATCCCCAACAGAGCAGTCAAAACCTAATACTGCTCGCCGTGCGGCTGACAAGTAAGACCATCACTTTGTACGATAAACAAAAGGGACAATCCACCGAGGCTTGACTCGAGGTCAGATCCACACACACATACACACACTCTATCTCTCCCTCTTTCTCTGACGTCCTGCAGAGCCAGCTACTGCGCCGCATCTCCATGCATGTCTCCTCCGTTCAGCTCAGACATCTCACAGCTGCCCACCCCACTGGATCATGCACAGGACACTGCTGCCAACGAGGTGAAGAGCGCGATGGGGCCAAGTCAAGAGACGTCATCGCCACCCAACGATGAGACCATGGCAGAGACAAAGCCTCTCGTGGCCGACCCCGTTCCGCCGCCTGAGGACATAATTGCCCTCGATGCAGAGCTCCAGCAGCAGCAGCCTGCTGCAACAACCGGGCAGAAGAGTGCTGCTCACAGGCCAGAGCCGCTGGATCTGCAGTCTGGGGCGCAAAAGGCAGCAGAAGAAGGGCTTGAGGCTCCCGAGACCTCGACAGCAACGCTCAAGCCCTCCACCCCTATGACTACCACAGCCACCCAGTTCACCAACATCGAGTCAAAGCCGTACGTCGATCCCACACCGGCCACCCCTTGGACCTCTCGGCCCCCCTCGAGAACCCCTTCCAGTGCGACCGACCGCCCTCGGCTGTCCCTAGAATCTATACAGGGTCGCTCAGATGACGAGAGACGTTATACAAGCGAGGACGAGCGGGATAATGATGGCTCCGAGATACAGAACATCATGGCACAGTTCAAGGAGGGGGGTGGTGGCCCGGGTGAGGAAGAGGTTATGAGTCCCCGACTCGAGATCGCATCCCCCTTCTCTACGGCCTCGATACAACACCCAGCTCGGAGATCCAGTCTGGAGCCTGTCGCGCCGGCTATCTCCCAGCAGCTGCAGGGCTTGCGGCTGGAGACTAGCTCTCCGGCCAGCTTGGCATCCAAGGGCAAGGACCCCGAAGACCAAGGACCACCAGTGCCCCCAAAGGACCTCTCGATACGCTCCGGGAGGACGGCTCAGCTCATGAAGGAGGACCGTGAGATCGGCTCTCCGTTATCACCAACAGTCTCTTTGCATAGGCCACCCCCGCCGGAGCCTGAGCCTGAATCGGCCCTGCCGTTTGACTTCCACAGATTCCTGGAGCAGCTGCGCAACAAGAAGGCTGACCCAGTTGCGAAATACCTGCGGTCTTTCCTCAACGAGTTTAGCAAGCGGCAGTGGATGGTGCACGAGCAGGTCAAAATCATCAGCGACTTTCTTGCCTTCATTGCCAACAAGATGGCTCTCTGTGACGTGTGGAAGGACGTATCCGATGCCGAGTTCGACAATGCAAGGGAGGGCATGGAAAAGCTCGTCATGAACCGGCTCTACGCGCAGACATTCTCGCCTGCGATTCCACCACCACAGCCCATACCAGGAGGGAAACCGCGGAGGAAAGGTGGCGAGCGGCCCATGGGACCCGGGCGCAGGGGACAACACCAAGAGGACGTTGAGCGTGACGAAGTGGTCGCGCAGAAGATCAAGATCTACGGCTGGGTTCGAGAGGAGCACCTGGACATCCCACAGGTTGGTGACAGCGGGAAGCGCTTTCTGAAACTTGCCCAACAAGGTCAGAGACCGATCTTTGCCCCGTGCAACCGAGCCTCAAACTGACAGAGTCAGAACTCCTCAAGATCAAGTCCTATCGGGCGCCGAGAGACAAGATTATCTGCATTTTGAACTGCTGCAAAGTCATTTTCGGTAAGCGGCTTGCTTCTTAGTCACTAGACAGGCGTGCACAAGCTGACAGGGCATATAGGCCTCCTCAAACACTCGAAAGCCGACTCGTCTGCGGATTCTTTCATGCCACTACTAATTTACGTCACCCTGCAAGCAAATCCCGAACACATAGTATCCAATGTGCAGTATATACTTAGGTTTCGCAACCAGGACAAGCTTGGCGGCGAGGCTGGCTACTACCTGTCCTCGTTGGTAAGAGCACATCTCCATCTCCTTACCTGTCCAACGCAGATCGCCAGCTGACACAGGTCTACAAAGATGGGCGCCATCCAGTTCATCGAGAACATGGATCGCACTACACTCACCATCACCGACGAAGAGTTTGAGAAGAATGTCGAGGCTGCTGTCTCCGCCATCGCCGAAAAGCACAGGCTGGAATCTCCACGCACCTCCACCACCCTCGAGAGGCCAACGCAACCATTCGGTGGGCCAGGCGAGCCCTCGTCGGCCAGACAGTCCATGGATCACAACGCGGCAGCTCAATCATCCTACTCACCTCGGCAGTCCACCTCTTCCAATGACGACAATGGCGAGTACGATGAAAAAGCCGCCATCACTGGGCTCCTTCGTTCTATCCAGAAACCCCTCTCGACAATCGGCAGAATGTTCTCCGACGACGGCGACGCGCCCGCCCAGTCAAGCTCCTCAGCCCGCAGCCCATCAAGCACGCCCTACCCACCAGGCGGGGATAGCAGCCGCAGGAGTGCAAGTGCTCACGGCCGGTATTCTGCGGAGGAGGCAGCAGCCAGACAGGCCAGCGCTGAGGTCGCCGAAGCTCAGAGGATCAACCGGGCTGAACATGCCAATATCGTCGAAACGCTGGCCAGCATGTTCCCGGACCTGGACAAGGAGGTCATCAGTGATGTGGTCTACCAGAAGGAAGGACGGTATGTCTATCCTTGCTATCCACTTGGTCGTGTGTAATGTGTCTGTGGACTAACAAGTTGTCTGCAGAGTCGGATTAGCGGTGGATGCGTGCCTTGCGCTTTCAGCATGAGCCTGGGCCAGGTCAACAGGCTGAAAACATCGTGGTTGATCTTGTCCGGGAAGAGAGGAGAGCATAAATCGTGTCTCAGCATCAGCGGCGCTTAATGGGAGCAGGGCAAGAGGCGGGTTCATGTCATAGTTTCTGGAAATTAGCGGCCTGCATCGAATGGAAGCATTGCCAACGCATTGTTGCAATATGATCGTTTGTGGCTGGGCTATATCTGGTCCCGCATCCCATCCTATTGATTCCCTCATAACTTTACAGCGCTGCTGAAAAGACAAGAGGCTTGTTATATCCTTCGTCTTTGATATGAGCCACCATGGTAGGCCTTGAGACTTGGGTACCATCGTACACATGGAGATCCACAGCTTACTTGCTACTCGTAAGACCGAAACCCACGCGACTCAGCACCTCCCCTACTTTAACACAACAAGAAGTCTTGATATCATGCCCAGGACAAGATTTGAGCAAAAAAAAAAAAAAGAAATGAAAGGAAGGAAGAGAAGAAAGAAAAAAGGGATATGATCCGAGGACGAGTTGCGCTGCGGCAAAAGATGCCGACTTGCGGACTCGAACCGCAGATCTTCGCATTACGAGTGCGACGCCTTACCGCTTGGCCAAGCCGGCAACGTGAATGATTTATGGCAATTTTGTATGCTACATAACCCTAATTCTTGGCAAGGGACGCGCAACGGCAAAACAAAAAAGTCCTGCCGACTTGCGGACTCGAACCGCAGATCTTCGCATTACGAGTGCGACGCCTTACCGCTTGGCCAAGCCGGCGACAGCATGGATGACTCAGCAAGTACTCGAATGACTTATAAAGCTCTGTATGATGCGTGGAAGACGAGGCTGGAGTAGGTGATGGCCTTGTTTGGGAAACATCTGGGTGTATGGCACATGTCAGTAAGGTGTAAGCTATTTGCATGTCTAGAGAGATATTTCTGAAGAGCTTGAGGTGCTTCTGAGGGGTGTTGTGGCTGAGATAGACAGGCCTCCTGCAGTCTCATAGATGGTTCTGTAGTTGTGATTGCTGGAAGGTATCATAGTGATGTTGTGATAGTCTGTAAAGTGTCTCGAGGCGATGATCGGAATGATGAGAGTAAAAAGTGAGAGATGTGGGCAAAAGGTGGGATGAGACTCAGTTTGGGGTCAGACTGAACTACAGGTGAGGCAGTAGTTCAATATGTACTGTATATCTAGAGCTGCTGATTACTGACTGAGGAGCATGGAGTGCAACTGCTTTTCTATTCGCTGAAGCCTGTAAGTCGGGTCAGCCTTGGTGATTCATGGTCTGCAAGGCTTTGTCGGTTCCCTGAGTGGTCTGGGTTTTTGTGAGCAGAGGTGCGCACTCAAAATGACCAACAACCTCTGGATCGATGGCCACTGACCCATGTATTTCCTTTCTATGGTCATTCTCGTCTCTCTACCTTCTATCTTCTATCTTCTTTTACTTTTCTACCTTCTTCTACCTTTTATCTTGTACCCTCTATCTTCTTCTGCCTTCTGCCTTCTACCTGCCACTCTTCCGCTCCACCCTCTTTTTCTTGAGAAGGTTTACCTCAAAAGGTTTGTGCCTCCCTTCAACATCCATCTTTTACCTTTCTCTGTCCCACTGGCATCCGAGAAAATACTATGTGATCAACCAAGAAACACATGCTGTGTTCCTTCCATCCATTTCTTTCCCATACCTCTACTGCCGTTTCAGTCTCTCAGAGTAGCAGTCTTCATTACTGTACCACTCTCAAGATCGCAGATCTGTTCCCTCAACAGTAAAAACACTCTCTCTGAGCTTTTCGTCAACTGTAAGTCACTGCCTCACCCCGCCCCCTGGGCACCTCTCCTTCCCAGACCAATACCCATTTATTTGCCTACTTCCTCTCAGCCTCATCTTCCCCCCTCTTCTTTTTGTCTTGCAAGGGTTCCATAGCCTCGCTGGACATCTTCATCATCACCTGATCTCGCCTTAGCAGCCACTTCTGCATTTCACAATCCATTGGGTTCAGCTTCAGCCGTCCTGAGAACCACCTCTCCAAGGACTTAGCTGCATGTTGGTTTCCTTTCCCCTTTCTTCAAGCCTCTCAGAAATTCCTGAGGCCAGCCATCGCGACTCCTTCAGCCCCTTCACACCCATGTGGAGAAAGTTTACCTTGACGTTCACCACCTCACCTCGAATTTCCACAGATCTCTGTACCAGCCCCTCCCTCGCACTCCCACTCTCCTTTCATTAAACAAACAACTTCACGTTTATCTTTCCTTCTGCGGAGGTAAATCTGTAAAAGCAAAGTCTCTTGACCTATTGTCTCGTTAACCTCTTCATCATCAGGCTTTGATACGCTTGCCCGAGTTCTTCGAAGCCGCACCAGCCTTCAATTACACAAGTGCTTTTTTGACTACTAGCATTTCCTTTGGTATGTCTGACTTCCAAATATCAGCCTTCCTGCCTTTTACTACGTCCTATAGCCTGACCATCTTGATTTCCAGGCTTCGCGACTACTTGTGTTGCCTCTATCCCACCTTCCTCAACAAACTCAACATGGCTGGGAGTTCCAATTCATATCGCGCGGGCCTCCACGTTCCTCACGTGGAGCGGACAACGATCTCCCTGTCCGACTCCGACTCCGGATCCGACTCTGACTCCTCACTCTACGAGGTTGCGCGCAGTATCGCGCAGGACGAGGCTGAAGTGATCCAGGAGCTCATTGACTTGACTCAAGACGACGATGACGACAGAAGCCCGGCATCGAACTCCGAGCCTTGTGTTCACCCTCGAAGCTGCCAGAGGTTAATCGTCAGCGTCAGAGGGATGGAGCTGGCAGTTTACGATGTTGTCGAGCTTGTCGAGCACGTTGGAGTATGGGCGGTTCAGTTCATCGACATCCAAGAGATCTGTGTCGATCAGTCCACGTCCCGCGTCCTGCTCCGTGGTGTACCATATACACGCACCAGAAACCTGCGAGGACGGCTGGAATCCAAGCTGAACGAAGTCTGCCGGATCATGGAGGTTGTCAACAGTGATCACCGCACTAGCGAGCAGCAGATGTTGATCGAAGTCCCTGCTGACCAGGTCTTGACCAAGAGGGTCCTCATCAAGACCAACTCCAACTTCCCTCATTGCCGCTTCGGCAACGACTCGACCTGGCTTTCCAAGTCACGTGCGCAGAAGCAGGACAAAGGTCCCTTGACATGCCGATGGGAAATGCGCATTGAGTACCAGGATGACCGGTACCGAAAGATTGATCGTCCACTTGGCGGCGCCTTGATTCACCTTTCCGAAGACGATGTCGAGCAAGGGCCGTACCGTGTGTCAGACCAGCAACGCCTGCAAGACTGGCGTGGCCGCCAACGGGGTGCACGGGCAAAGACGATTGGGAAATACACATTCGGAGATGTTTATTGCGGGGCTGGCGGTGCCTCTCGTGGTGCTGTTATGGCAGGTTTCGAGGTAAGCCTTCCTTTCTTATCATCAGGTGGTCAGTATAATTATCCAAGAAAAGAACGAATTCATTGACATCTGCATCTCATCCTTCTTTCAGCCCATCGTTGCAGTTGACAATTCGTCAACAGCGTGTCAAACCTACCAACGCAATTTCCCGAGCACGAAGCTCTTTCCGCAAAGTATATACGAGTTCATACATGATCCCGAGAAATTCTACGTTGACGTCTTGCATATCTCACCGCCTTGTCAGCCCTACAGCCCCATACATGTTCGTGAAGGCCAAAACGACGAGGCAAATACCGCTGCCCTCTTCTTCCATGATGTGTTGGAAAAAACTCATCCGCGTCTCATCACCCTCGAACAGACGTTCGGTATTACTCATAGTAAGCATGTTATGTATTTCAATGCGTTGATCAGAGGTTTTACTGCACGCAGTTACTCTGTCAAATGGTAAGTCGTTTTCAGCATTGCCTACGCTCACAATCCTACTAACGAAGCATGTAGGAAGAACCAGCTTCCCTTGGTTGAATTTGGCTTACCCCAAACGCGCAAACGCCTCATAATGATCGGAGCCTGCCCTGGAGAGAAGCTTCCCCCTCAGCTTGCTGCAACACACGGCAGCCAGCCCCATCAAAAGCCTCTGGTGACTGAGGGTGACGCCATTGGCCGTATACCGAGAGATGCGACACTGCATGATATACATGCGGCTCGGCGTACGAATGTAGCGCCGAGAAACCCAAATGCGCCCTTGCAACAAACAATCACGTGTGGTGGAGCTGAGAACACGTTCCATCACGATGGCCAACGGGCGTTCACGTTACGAGAGCTTGCCTGCCTCCAGGGCTTCCCCGTCACACATGTGTTCGAAGGTCATTGTCAGAGCGCAATCAAGAGGCAGATCGGAAATGCGTTCCCGCCCTCAGTCGTGAACGCCATCTACAAACACCTCCGGAGCTGGCTTGAGCAGCGGGATGGCTTCCAAGGGCCGGCCGCATCCGTGCCATTGACTCCCCGTCGAAGATCGAGCAGTATCCTGTCGCCAGCGAGATTCGGCTCTGCTCCGCGCACACAGTCCTTGTGGAGTTTCCTGCGTACTCCATCGGCTGGCTCGAATTCTTCCTTCAGCACGAGTCCGAGCCCTGCGAAGCGCAAACTGATTGCCGTGGAATTCGATGAGAACGAGGGGCTGAGGGAGTCGCCGCTGAGGCGAGAGCGTTTGGCCGGCAACGTTGAAATCCCTTCACCTTCTGTTTTCAGCAGACGCGAACGCCAAGCATCCGTCTCATCTGGATCGGCATCGTCGGAAGTTTCTGTGGCGCCGCTCCAGGAAGACAGCCGTGCCTTGTCGTTTGGGAACAGGCTGGGCAAGCTCCCGGCTACCCGTACCAGCAGCGAGGACTGGATGTTCTGAGCACATGAGAAATTCAGGGACCACGAATGCAAGAAAAAGGGAGGGTTTGTGGGATATGTGGGGGGGTTGCGTTGAGATATATGCTGAGTTTCTCCTCTGTGGACTTTGGATGGGTATTCGACTTGCCGAGAGATGGATTCGTACAGAGCCAAGATACGGCGACGGTGATGAGGCTGCAGCACATTTGTCAGGATCAGGCGGTAGGATGAGCGGAATTGGGTCAAAGTACAGGCGGTGAGATGGGCAGCTGTTGGGAAACCCCACAGGACTTGGGGGAGAAGCTCTGGGCACGATGGGGCTCGATCACGAGTGTTGTTGGCGAGTTTATTTTTAAAAACATGGCGCAGGCTGCGGCAGTCTGTGGGCTGCCGTGGTCCAGGCTTCACATGTGGTGGGGAACAACCTTTCTTGAAACTGACTGACAGTTGACTTGAGAGAATACACAACGTGTGACTCTGGGCTATATTGTAAAAAGAAAATGAGGGAATTCGGGTGTGCCATGCGGTGCAGTCCGGTGCAGTAGGCGTGATCGTGTGAGGCTCTGGGATTGAGGCCAAAGGTGTGGGTGGGGGTGTCTCCTTCCTTCTTTTTTTTACCTCCCCCGCTCCTTCTACTTCTCGTCAGTAATTACTTACTAAGTACTTTACTCATCGAAGTTGCTTGTGCAATTCGAATTGAGCATCAGGCCGTGCTAGTTTGGGACAGGCAGACAGACGAAACAACCCCAGAAGGAGCAGTCGGCCCCCCGCTGCTGCCAAGCACTCGCGGTGACCAAAGTCAGAGGGCAAGTGCTCTCTCGGCATCGGCAGTGGTGACCTCAGGCCAGGTCTGAGAAGGGGCGATCATGACCCCTTCTGCCATGGCCTTAGCCCCGTTTCTTACATCAAGGATCGATTCGGAGATTTCCCCCCCTCTGCAGCAGCAGCCAAAAGGATCAAAATTGCTATTTATTTACTATGCTAGAGGACCGATCTGCAATTCTCATGCACACGCAGACATGCACATTGCACGTCTCGGCACACTGGTTCCGAGAGGGTGACGACAGTTGTTGGTAGCTCTGCTTTTTCTTCAGCCCCTCGACACCGTCATATATGGATAAAAAACAAGGTCAAGATCGATCGAGACCAACTATGGCGATGGTCCTCGTCATGGCCCCCTGCGACCTGATTCCCAGCCACGTGCACCCAGCACGTCCTCTTCGGCTGGAACGGCACGCTCGGCTGGACGGGACGAAACAAAGCTTTCTTCATTCCCAACGCTCCCCTCCTTCGACGAGAAAGATATCGTCGATCTTCAATGGACACACGTCGTCATGAGCTGGCTCGGTTCGGAATTACGACGACGTCAAAAAGGATCATCACAGAGCAGCCCACAGGTAGTTGGCCAAGCAAGTCTGGATTGAAGAGAGTATGGATTTGCCGTTGCGGTCAAGAGGAGAGAACAGAAAATTGTCCAAGCGGGCTGCGCGCACCTGCAGATGACAAAAGTCTCTAGGGAGATGGCGAGCTCAAGTTGACAACAGCCAAACCCCCCCGCTGCCCACTGGACACGGTTCCTCTTTGACCCCTTCGTGTTGCGGTCTCGTCCCTGAGCGGGCCCCATTCTCTAGTAATCAGCGCTACTTTCTTTTTTTTCATTCGCTTTTTCTCAGTAGCGACGGCACCAACCAGAGACCAGAACAAGCCACCCGCCCCAGAGGGCGCAGTAAGTAAGAAAATCCTAAAACCCAAAACCCACGAGGACTACCCCTGGCAACAATCGTGCCTGGCTACTGTTCCCAAAAAAGGTACCATAGAGCACGCCTACTGCAGCCTTGCCCGCGCACACCCACAGCTTTGAATTTAGCGACCGGGCGAATGAGAAACGATTCACCTCGGATTCCGGATTACGAAGCGATGGTTCGTCCCACACCTCTCCCTCTATCGAGTCTTGTCTCAAGCTACTGATGTAACCACATCCTGTAGTAGCACAAGCTCGCAATTGCGATTTTTTAAGCTTCTCCGCGAGAGAGCCAAGCTTTGTGCCCGCCACCCCCCCCTGGTTCTTCCCAAACCCAATCCCTTGGAACATCCACGTCTCGACCCTATCTGTCACCCTCTCTTTCTCCCCCCCTCCTCTCCCTCTCTATCTCTCTCGTCCCGTCTTGTTTTGCGTCTGACGGGTTGGCAGGGGCCCCCAAGTAAGATGTCAAGGGCACATTGTCCAAGGCTACTATTGAATGCCACGCTGCCTAGCGATGATCTGGTCTGGCGCTCACCCCCCCTCCTCCTCCTTCTTGGGTCGCCTACTGCGACGTGATGATGGCCGTGCTAAAGGTCTGGGGGTCCGGGGTCCGTTCTTAGGCTTACCATGGCTTACCTGCTTACTTACATAGCACCTACAAGTACCCAGCCAGCCTTGATGTGATGTCAACCCCCCCCCCCCCTTCTCTTTCCTCACTGCCATAGACAAAGCACTTTATTATATGACCCTCCCGTCCGGCCCTTGATGTGTCTGTGTATACTTCAGCCTATTGTCAGGCCTTGTTCCGTCATTCTCTTTTTGTGCTAATAAGGGTTTCCTTGTTTTCTTGGCACTCGACCCCCTCCTCGTCGAGGATTCACTCATACACACTCAACACATATGAACGACCTCTCTGTGGTCACGTCCTCAGCCTCATCCCTTACTCCCCTCCTTCTCTGCTCTTATTTCATGTCCTTTTGAGCCACATAGACTACGGCACATTAGCATCTCTTTTCCAAGCATTGGGTATTTCTTCCTCAAAGTAGCATTTGCCAGCCAACGATCCCCACGAACTTCCTTCACTGTCCTCGCGTTTACCTGGTTTTCTGGGGGTGTATCAACTACTCTTCAGGGAAGCCAATTGCTTCGCTGGTCTTGACAAACACACGGTGAATTACTGTATACAAGATCATAGTGAATACGACGACTACGACAACGGCAACAACCACCACCATGACTACAAACACATCCGGATCCCCTGTTGTAGGGGACGGCATATTGTCAACACCCGCAGGCCAAGCAACACGACAGACTCCGTCTCAAGACGCCTCGGCAAGAACTTCAGGGAGCTCATACACACAAGAGTTGGAAAAGGCAGGCATCGCATCCACACCTACGCCGGGAGTATTATCAAGACTCAATCCTAGGACTTGGTCCCGCAAGAAAAGAATACTCGCTCTTGCATGCCTGGCCTTGATCGTCCTTGCTCTTGTTCCAGGTGGGTTTTCTTCTTCTTTTTTTTTTATTGGCCCCCCCACCCTCCTTCTCTTATGCCTTCAGTATGATTTCCTCTTCAAGAACCACCTCTCACTAACATGCACTCTCAGCCATCACCGTACCTCTTGTAGAGCGAGCCCACCGTAGCAGCTCCGGTTCTTCCAAGCCAACCACACCCCTCTACATCAACCCGCCCAACACATCTCTCATCGCCAACGGCACTGCCCTGCGCATCATGCCCCTTGGCGCAAGCATCACCTACGGTCACCTCTCGACCGACGGGAACGGCTACCGCGAGGACCTCCTGGGCCTCCTTCACCGCGGCGGCAACGACAACATCACCTACGTCGGCAGCCGGCACAACGGCACCATGATCGACAACGCTGTCGAGGGCTGGCCGGGTTACCGGATCGACCAGGTCATGCCCAAGGCGGCGGCCTCGGTTCCAGAGTATCTGCCCAACGTCGTCCTGCTCAACGTCGGCACCAACGACTGCGTGCAGAACTGGAACATCGACAATACCACCAAGAAATCCAAGGTGGAACCTTCCCTGACCGCCAATGCCACCATCGACGTCGGCGATAGGCTGCAGGCCCTCGTCGAGGACGTCTTGGCATGGTCGCCCGGCACCACCGTCGTCATGAGCACCCTCATCGTCAACAAGGTGAAATCTACCAACGTGCGGGTCGGCGACGCCAACACACAGTTCCGCACCGTGGCGTCGTCGCTGCGCGCGGCGGGGAGACGGGTCGTGCTGGCTGACATGGACGCCTCGGCGGGCGGGCCGAATATCACTACCATGGCGGACGTTACCCACCCGAATGATGTTGGCTATGCGCTCATGGCGAACAGGTGGTATGTTGCGCTGCAGCAGGCTAGCGAGGAAGGATTGATTTTGGCGCCGAGCGAGGTGTATGCTTGAGAGAGAGAGAGCTTTTACTTGCCCTTTCTTTTTCTTGGTCTTTTGTGCCGTATCATGTCACGGGGCGTTGTTTGGATCTTGTTATGGTATGGTGATTTATCTTGGGTGTGCACGCACACAAAGCGTTTGGGTTTTTTTTTTGGGGGGGGGGGGAGTTGTGGACTACATGTTGAACTTTCAAGATACCCTCGTTCATAAATTTTGGGTCTTTCTAAGATTTGTTGATCAAGACGGCATAGCGATACCGTACCTTTTTGTGGGACAATGTTAAAAGCACATACTGAAATAAAAGTACTGGCGCATGGATCAAGGCCATCTGAAGAATTACCTCCATAAGCACCTAAAATCCCCAGATTCAAAGAAGGATTCAGTGCTCCGTCATCAAAGCCAAGACGGGAGGGCCCTTTTTTTTTTTTTTTTTTTTTTTTTTTTTTTTTTTTTTTTTTTTTTACTCCGGGCTGCCTTTTTTTTTTTTGTTTTTTTGAACATAATTTTTACCCCCCCCCCCCCCCCCCCAACCAACCACCCCC
>JACWST010000040.1:137712-171295 GCA_014850475.1 Cryphonectria naterciae | reverse complement strand
ATATAAGACTACAATTGCAAGTATATAGTGTATATTAATTCTTTTTTATTCAAAAGTGTGTGTGGTTTTTTTTTTTTTTTTTTTTTTTTTTTTTTTTTTTCCCCCTTGGGTCATGGCACGCAGGGCCGACTTGAATTGTTGTGGTGTGGTGAGACTAAGTTTGACACCACCACCACCACCGTCGACGAACGAACCATCCCCTCGGGATCGACGTTGGAGAAGAGCCGATCCGGTGCTGATGAGGGGTTGCAAGATGGTTTTGGTGTATTTTTGAACATGTACGCGGGTAACATATATACCATGGTACAAATATCCATCCATCCAAGCCTGCTTCGGGAAGAAGAAAAAAAAGAAGGAAAAAAAAAATATTAGAAAAATTACAGAGATCGAGTGAATAGCTAGTTTGTTGTTACGTCTCGGTACTTACACGACGGTTTGTAGAGAACAACACGCAACACACACACACACACATAAGACGTTGAGGAAACCCAGCTCTAGACAACACCATCCGATGCGGAAGCCCGTTTTAGAGCATAGCTGTACATACACACATATTGCCTGCAGGAGCCAGAAAGAAGAGTAGTAGTAGCAGTACTCGTAAAGGGACCCAAAGTTGTGAAAATGGTTGATGGCTGTCCAAGGCACGCCCCAAGAGGAGAGAGCGAGCCCTGCGTCGTTCGTCATGTGTCATTGAGGAGATTATTCATACATCAGGAGGGCCACTCCACCACCACCATCTCCTCCTCCTCCCTCCGCCCATTATAAAAAGAAAGAAGAAAGAAAGAAAGAGGGAAAAAATGTTGCATGCTCCGTGGTTGTTTAGGTAGATAGATCGGTCGGTCCCTGCACCGCTCGTAGATTCCCGTATCCTGGACATACCTTCCCCTGTCTCACCAGATATGTATATATATATATATATATATATGTCTCCATAAGGAGTCCAGCAATCCCCCCGTTCTATGAACCAAAGACCTCTCGGTGGTGCTCCTCGAGCCGTTCGCACATCAGCGGTCTCGCCTTCCACTCCTCAATCACATTCTGCAGTTCGCAGCCGGTCTGGACCAGCAGGTCCCAGATGCTCTGCTCGATGTCGAAGCCAAACTGCTTGACGAGGGACTCCTTGGGCCCCAGCAGTCTCAGCCTCGTGATGTGGTCCGTCGCTAATAGGTCGCCCTCGTCCACGAGGTGGCCGGCGTTCATCTTGGGTGTGTTGCTGTGCAGGAACATCGGCTTGATGCTGTTGTGCAGGGGCGGTGAGGACGACGAGGTAGAGGATAAATAGCGGTAGTCATCGGCTGAGGAGTGCTGGACCATGGCGGTGGCCCGGTCCGTGAGCCCGTCGTGCCGTCCCAGGCTCGCAACGCTGGTCTTGACCCTATAAAAGGAAGTGTTGAGGCTGACGGCGGCGGCCATGAAGGTCTCCTTGTCACCCTGGCCGAGCGCGCCCTGCGACAGGAGAGGGTAGTAATGGTCGGGCCCGAACATGTTGTAATAGGTCGCCAGCAGGAGAGGCGCGAGGTGTGTCGCCTTGTTGACGGCCAGCTGCCCCGCCTCGCTGGACGTCGCGGGCAGGTCTGCAGGGTAGCTCGACCGCCCCGCGACGGTCCAAAACTTGGGGCTCTCTGTCGCCCGCCAGAAATCGGGCCAGACAATCATACCCCTGGACCGGTATGGCTCGACGTCGAAGATGGCGGTCGCGGGATCGGCGAGCGGGATGCTGTCGCTGTCGAGGAGCAGAGCGTCGGAGAAGGACGAGAGCAGCAGCGCGAGGGACTTGAGCTGATAGTGCGTGATCTTGACCTCGGCATCGTCCGCCGTGCCGAACTTGATGCCGCTCCTGTCGAGGATGTGCGACAGCACAACGCACTTCGCGTCCAGCTTCTTCAGGTATTTGTTACAGACCTGCTCCTCGAACTCGGCGTCGTTGGGCACAAACACCTCCACGGGCAGTGTGCTCCCTGTCCTCCGCAGCATGTGCAGGCTGATGATGGCCGGGCCAAAGTATTCGCCCCCGCCGACCATGACGATGCCCCGACCCTTGAAGACGTCGCCTACGCCCTTCCAGTGTCTCTGCGACATGTTCCTCTGGCCGTCGCCGAGCTCCTCCTCGAGCCTGTCGACAAAGAGCCCGTGCATCTCCCGCAGGGACGCGAGCTCCTCGACGGACTGGCGGACGTGGTCGCGGTAGGGCTGCCGCGTCGTCTGCCCGGGCGTGGGGTTCTGGGTCTGCGCGTGCCCGCTGAGCACGATCTTGGGGGCGTTGGGGCGGGCTTCGTGTATGATCCTGCTCCATTTTGCCCAGAGCGCGCCCACGTCCTTGATCTCGCCACCGTCGTCGCCCTTCGCGGTGGTGAGGAGCGGCCGGACGCCGGGACGCCTGGAGCCCGAGGATGAGGTCTGATCGTCTGAAGCTGGATGGTTGTCGTCATCGTCGTCGACGTTCTTGTGATCGCTGCTGTGGAACGGGAGGATGACCTGTGGCAGCTGGAATGTGGCTAGCTTGGAGGCGGCCTCCTCCTCGACGGCGTGGGCATAGGCGACGGCGTCAAAGGTCTTCTCGATGATGGTGCTCTCGACATTGCGACGGTATCGGATCAAGACGATGATGGTGCCAAACAGAGCCAGCAGGGACAATATCCGCCGAGCCAGACGCATGATGGTTGGAAGAAAGAAGAAGGAAAAAAAATGCAGGCCCGTTATCTCGTCATCATCATTGGGTTGGGGCAAAGCGAGGGGATTCGAGGGGGGGTTCGATAGCAAAAGAGCTCGATTGGGTCTTCGATTCAGGGTCCAGGAGGCAGGTAGGTGATAGTGATAGGTAATAAATGGAGACGCGTGTTGCTCGTTGCAAAGGTATTCTTCTTCTTTGAATGGTCTCGGGAGCTGAAAGCTTGAAAATGCAGCATCCCCTGGAAATACCCAATGTTCAGCACACCACACCACAGCGCTTCTGCAACATGCGTGGAGGTCCCTTTTCGCGGCACGGCCACCAACAACCACCCTGACTAGAGCGGCGCGGTGTGTGCCGCAGGGCCCTGCAGTCCAGACAGGATACCCCTGTATGGTCGTTCACTGTCCGCAAGTGATTCTATCAATAGCGGTTCAAAGTACTCGGTAGGCAACAACCCACACCCTTGATCCCGGCGAGACCTTATGGGGGTCAACAACTATGGTACAGAACGATTGGGGCCTGCTAAGAGATTCACTGCAGTGCCAAGCACGTAATATTGTAGTAGGTGTCAGGGGAACAATCATCAAACTTTCGGGTCGTTGCTATTATCAAGAGCCAGGTTGCTTCACCCGAGGCCAATTGGAAGAACGAATGGTTGACTACAAATACGAGGATGATGACAGAGGATGCATGTACAATTAGTTACTGTAGTAGTAGTACATACATATATAAGCAAGAACCCTAACCCTATTCCTCCCTCCTCCCAAAATTCCAACTGACGTCACGCTTACACTTGGATGTCTCTCCCCAAACGGCAGGAGCAAGGAAAGGGACATGGCCACTGCCACTGTGCCAGGTCACCTAAGGTTTGATTCAAAAGTACAAGATACTTACTACAGTAAGAACCAGCTGAGCCAAGAGCTGGACTCACAATGTAAAAACCTTGACCCATCATGATCAACTCTATGGGAAGAATGGAAGAAGAGGACGAAGAAAAGAATTACCACAATAACCATCCTGTACTCAGTAAAGTAAGATAAATGAACAGGAAGGTTTCGGTTGTTCCCATGCGGATCATCATCGCAAATTCCTCTTCTTGTACAAAGGACAGTGTGCTACCGTAACAGCCGTCGACAAGGGTTCCTGCCCTGGTTTCAAGGTGCTGTAAGCTGGAAAGCGATGATCTCATCAGCATCAGACACACGTCCTCTCTTCTTTTTTCGTTCTTTAATATTAAAGTCTCGGTCCAATTCGGTCTGATCCGGTACTACGTACCCTCTTGTGATCTTTCTTTCTTGCATGATGACTTTTCTCTGTGCATTCTGAGCTTCCCTGAGCGAAAGCCTCTTCCACCCCCAGGAAAACATCAAAAGAACATGGTCGGAAGACGATCTCTTGCTGCCTTCTCCCATGGCCGCGCCAACTCCTCCAAGACCAAGAAAGAAAATAATCCATTCCGACCCAAGCCTACCGTCTTCAGATTCCAGGATGCCACCAACAAGGCCATAGAGGATGAGCGGAGGAAGAGGATCAAGGATAAGCTCATCGACGCCGTGAAGGGTGATGAGCTGGAGAGGTTCAGAAAGACAGACGATCAGGTACGCACCTAGGTCGCCCCCAAAGCATCAGTCTCAGCAGCCCTAACCCGTCTCCTCTCTTAGATCAAATCGATCAAGAACAAGAACGTCAAGAAATTCTACGAGGCACAAAATGATGCCTTGGGTGACTGGCTCGAGGTTGACTCGGTCGTCAGGAGTATAGCGGACGATATTCTCGAGTCCTTCGACCCAGACAGGGACCATGACGGCATCCTTGAGCATGGTGGTACGCTGCAGGCGCAGAACGAGGACGTGGAGGCTTTCTTGCCCCAGGAGGAGCGCACGAAGCGGAGCAAGGCCGAGCGATCCGCAAAGAGAGCGATTAATGCCAATGTCGTCGCCAACATCTTCCTCTTGGCTGCAAAGGTCATCGCTTGCTTCTTCTCCTCCTCGCTGTCGCTGATCGCGTCTACTGTCGACTCAGCTCTCGACCTGCTCTGCACCGTCATCGTCTGGACCACCAACCGCCTGGTCCAATGGAGACTAGACGCTCTAGAGCGCCGCTTTCCGGTCGGCCGACGCCGTCTCGAGCCACTGGGCATCCTGGTGTTCTCCATCTTCATGATCCTCTCCTTTGCCCAGATCCTTCAGGAATCCGTCGAGAAGCTTCTTCCCGACGGCGACCACACGACTGTGGACCTCGGCACCATAGCCATGGGCGCAATGATAGCCACCATCGTCGTAAAGGGCACCATTTGGTTCGGCTGCATCCGGGTGAAGACGACACAGGTGCAGGCTCTGGCGCAGGACTGCCAGACGGATGTGTACTTCAACACGCTATCCCTCATCTTCCCCCTCGTCGGCAAGCAGCTTGGCGTGTGGTGGCTGGACCCTGTCGGCGCAGGAATCCTGTCGCTCTTCATCATCTGGGACTGGGCCGGCACTGCCTTTGAGAACGTCACCCGGCTGAGCGGTTCCGCCGTCGATGATAGGCTGTTCAGGAAGATTATCTTCTTGGCCTGGCGGTTTGCTCCCATCGTCGAGGGGTTCAAGAATATCAAGGCGTATCATGCTGGCGATGGCGTCTGGGTCGAGGTTGATATACTGCTGCATCCATACACCCCGCTCATGAGCTCCCATGATATCGCTGAGACGCTGCAGTATTGTCTGGAGGGGCTGCCTGAGGTTGACAGTATGTGTCCCCCCCCCCCCTTTTTCTTGTCTTTCTGTCTTTCTTCAAATCATACTGACCTGTTCTTTCTTTTCTTTCTAGGGGCATTCGTAACCACTGATTACACGGAATCAGGCCCGAGTGGTCACGCTTCACTCATCAATTAAATCAATAAGTTGTGTTGATCTTATAATACTAGCCAGCTCATATCTCAGCAGGTACAGGACCCCCAGGCCAGAACATTCATCTCAAGGCGCTAGGAGTACATAAGACATCCCTTTTTTTCACGGCAGGCGTTCAAAAATACTCTGGGACGCAGGAGATGTTTTTGTGGATATGAAATCAGGCATTCCTCTTCGTTCATTATGTACATCAACAAACTAAAACATTCACACAACCGAAGATAAGCCCCTGCCACTGTTTCCTCCGCAACTTGCTGCAACACTTTAATGCCACAACATCGAAGAAAAACAGACACCAAGGTAAAAGAAGAAGAATAAGAACGAATGTGCAGGAAAGAGGGTAAGTGTTGA
Source organism: Cryphonectria naterciae (assembly GCA_014850475.1). Taxonomy (NCBI): domain Eukaryota; kingdom Fungi; phylum Ascomycota; class Sordariomycetes; order Diaporthales; family Cryphonectriaceae; genus Cryphonectria; species Cryphonectria naterciae. The sequence goes on along the minus strand of JACWST010000040.1, from coordinate 165,382 downwards.
GCAAGCAACAGAAAAGAAAAAAAGAAAAAAAAAAAAAGAAAAAAAAAGGAGTGACAAAACAGGAGGCAAGTAAACAGCCGATTAATATTTACAGTTGAAAACCACGTGGGTGAAAGGCAGCTGGAGGGTTCCTCCCCTTCCCCGGCCCCCAGAAGTCTCACCAGCAAAGCAGCTCACCCCAGTTCGGTACTGTACGTCCTTTCCCACGTCTAGATACCAGAGTCATCCTGGCCACCGTATTCGTCGGTGGTGATGTACTGGTCCCAAGCAGCACAGGTGGAGCTCAGGGTGTCCTTGTCATCGTCGGAGATGGACAGGCCCACGATCTGGCTCTCGCTCTCGACGAACTCGAGGGAGAGGCCCTGGGAGGCGTGCCAGGCGATGTGGCAGTGGACCAGCCAGGTGCCTGGGTTGTCAAGCTTGAAGGCGATGGCGAGGTGGCCGTTCCCGGGGAGAGAGGCGACGTCGCGGCGGGGTGGGTTGGCCGTGGTGAAGGTGGTGACGCCCTTTTCGTAGGCGGCTGTGGACTGGGAGACGACCCAGAAGTCGTGGCCGTGGAGGTGGATGGGGTGGGTTATACTAGTAAATGGGGGAGAAGGGCATCTTGGTCAGCGTGGGAAAGGTGGAGGAGGAGGAGGAAGGAAAATAGAAGGTAATGGGGTTGGTGTAGGGAGGGAGGAAGAACATACCCGAAGCCGGTCTGGTCCTCGATGACGAGAAGTGCCCACTCGGAAGAGTTGGTCGAGTTGGCGGGTCCCTTAAGATGGTTCACTCATGTAAGTCTTCATTCTCTCTCTACTCATGGATGGATAGTGAATAACTCACGTCAACAGCAACAACGTTGTAGTCGGTGGGGAAGATGTCGGCGCCCGAGATAACCTGTTCAATGGTCGGGTTGGACCAGTTCAGCCACAGGCTGCTGTTGTTGATGGTCCAGGTGAACACGGTACCGGCGTCAAAGGACAGCGCCTGGTCAGCCTCGGTCGCAATGTCACCCACGTCCAGGGACAGGTAGGGCACGATAGAGGCATAGGGCTCGTCGCCGCAGCTGGTGCTGGCTGTCACGTTGCTAGTGCTCGTCGGGTCGGCCGTGCTGCTGGCATCGTAGCGGACAATACCGGCTGTTTTGATGGCCAAAGTTGTCAGCATTCATACGATTCTTCCGCGGGGGCAAGCAAGCAAGCACAAGAGGATTCTTCTAGAGAAAGGAAGAAGAAAAAAAGGAGCGCGTGGGCTCTCTCGGGAAACGTACTGATGTCGGCGGCGTTGCCGATCTGGCTGCAGGCAGAAACCCATCCTCCGCGGAGCCAGTAGTCACCAGCCTCAGCATTGGCCTCAACAATCACATCTACACGCTGGCCGATGGAGACAAGAACGCTGTCTGTGGTGTAAGGGACGATAGGGACAAGGTCGGTGCCAATCACGGTCAGGGTGTGCCCGTCGATGGAGAACTGAAAGTGCCCATCCGTGGCGACGTTGACGAGACGGATGCGGTACTTGGTGCCGGCCTCGAAGACAGTCTCGAACTTGGTACCCAGGGTGCCGTGGCAGGTCATGTCGGAGCTGCTGGTGCAGTTGTAGGTGTTGGTGCCGTTGATCAGACCGGCCTGCATCTGAGGCGGCGCTCCGAAGCGGGCTGTTGTCTCCCAGAGCTCGAAGACGTCGGTGTGGTGCCAGTCAGAGAGGAAGAGAGGACCGAGATCCTCATCATAGTCTGCTGTGGCGGGACCGTTGAGGACCTGATCATAAAAATAGGAATGGTCAGTTGTATGAGACCTCAACCACAACATCCCCCAACGTGGACAAGATGACTTACCAGACCGCCAAACAGACCCTGGGCGTACTGAAGAGAAAAGTGGCTGTGGTACCAGGTGCTGCCGTACTGGCTGACCTGGAAGTTGTAGGTCAGGGTCTCTCCGGGGGCAATGGGGCACTGGGTCACGCCAGGGACACCATCCTGAGAGACAGTGTTGAGCTGCCTGACTCCGTGCCAGTGGATCGCTGTACCGTTGTCGGCAATGTTGTTGGTGACATGGATGGTCAGCGTATCACCCCAGTCGGCCTATTCTTTTATATCAGTACGTTGATCAAGTGAAGAATTCTCACGCAAACAAAAGACAATCACACTCACAATCAGTGTTGGTCCAGGAACGGTCCCGTTGAAGGCCAGGCAGGTGGTGTTGTAGCCGTCTGGCGCGCATGCGACTTCATCGACGGTGAGCCAGTACTCGCGATTCACTCCAGTGTCAGGAATCACATCCTACGATAAAAGTCCCCAAAGGTTAGTAAATAAATGGCCTGCATGCCACTTGAGAGGATGAGCAAGGCTAAGGAGTGAAGGACTCACGTAGTAGTTGGTGTCGATGCTATAGTCACCCCAACAGTCACGAGAAGTAGCAGTGTTATCGCAGGACTGTCTGGGCTTCAAGCCAGACTCGGCCTTGCTGGACAATTTGTGCAGATGGTGCTCCGAAGGGAGGGTGAGGGCAAGAGAGCCCGTAACGAGCGTGAGGTACTGAAGAAGCAGTCTCATTTTGAAAAGAATGACTGTCCAACACAGAAAAAGAACTTGATGACAGAAGAACGAAGAGGAAGGAAGGGTGGTTTGATGCCGCCTGTGATGATGATAAGACAAGAAGACTGAAGCATCTTGGGAGAAGACGCCACCTGGGTATTTATGGTTTTCATGGTATCCCTCTTCGACAACAGCATTGGTTGTCGTGATCACAGAGAGGCACAGTCATTGGAGGGGGCACCGAAGGAAGAGAGAGAAGTGTTCCCTGCCCGAGGATCACGCTCACCTTCGTCCTCTCCCCCTCCCACCCTGAACCAGCACGTTTCCCTCGGCCTCATGATCCCTTGGAGCCTGATCTAATGGTCAGCAAGATTTTCGATGCTCATCAGAAAACTTGGATGGGTACGTTACCTCGGACGTTGAGCCGTCGAAGCCTGGGCCCCGAGGCTGTCCGGAAAAAGAGGAGACTATCACCAGCTCTTACGCGCGCGTCAGCATGAGTTACGGCCTCAAGCCCATTACGGTTCGACTATTGATGGTCCTTTGCAATATCCGAGGCAGCCTTCTCTGTCGACAAGCTCTCGTGCAAAAAAAGTAAGGAGAGAGAGGATGGATGGTCAGTTGAAACGCGGCGTCGTCGTCATCATCATGATGAGCCTTCGGGGTAAGGATGCATCCGCCCTTATTCCTGCAGCAAATGGTCTTGGATCGAGAGCCAGTGCTCTTTTTCTCGCCCTGTTCGGATGGTCTGGGAGGATGTTGTCGTCGGGGATCGGGATGACAAGAGTTGTTCAGGGGCGGGGGGCCACTTTTGTGCGTCCCAAGATCGATAATACCAAGTCTAGTACAGATTACTTAAGTAAATACTTACAGAACCGGGATGGGAACGTGCGTACAATATTTGAGCAAAGATATGCGAGGTACCAGGGACAACAGCAAGAACGTTTCTGTTCCCCTGCAAGAAACAATAGTCGCTTGCAACAAAGCACTCTTACCTAACATGAGAGGAAGAGAGCGTGTGAGACTGCGGTGAGTGCTTTGCTGACCACGGAATTTCAAAGTACCCAAGCACATTTCTCCAGTGACGACTCGATCCTGGGCTCAAGAAAACATCTAGTCACACATATAATAACCAATCAATACGGATCAGGAGTCCAGATTCAGGAAGTTAAGGTTAAAGCATCCATTGAAGCTTGTCCCGGATAAGCTATAGGAAATGTGTGGGCCAGAGTTGCTCCCTCTCTTCTCCCCCCTTTCCTCTTTCATGGGACAGCCACGCGTGCGTCTTGAGGCTGAACCGCTTTTTGTGGTCCCAAGATTGAATCGACCATTACACACAAAGTAACTTCCCTGTCATGTATCTTTTTGGAGAGACTAGTTATTCTGGATGATGAGAGGAGACATCGGGCGCGTATACTGATACATCGGTAACTGTCTGCCTCTCAATACCTGCTCAATACCTGCGGTCCTCCGGTAATTCCGCAAGTGCTCACCCAACAGACAAGCAGCTAGTCCACTCGCTCGCTGCCTAACCTCGTATCCTTCGTCTCTTGGTATTCTCTACAGATAGTACTACCGTCTTACACTCCAAGACGAGGAGGTAGATGGGATAAGGGGTGTGTACTTTGGACGACTCAGCGCTCGCTGACTCTTGCACTACGTTCTGTTACCGAGATCTCTATCTGGACAAGAGAGATAGAAGGATAGGAAGTAAGAAAGAAGAAAACAGCCACACCAACGAGTGATCCTTTTATGCAAAGTTTGCTTAGCAAGAAGGATGCAGAGCTATCGTGTGATTAGCGACAACTTAGTGACTCTGTCGGCCAGCGCAGTTTGGGCACACGTGCACCTTGGCCCAGCTTGGCTCGCCCTGCCTTGATTAGTGGCCACACGAAGAAGGAGGAGTAGCCAACAATGGACTTGAGCTACTTTTCTTTGTATTTGCGAGATTACCAGGCGCTTAAGCACACCGCAACTTTTGGGCTCTTCTTGAAGGTGTTGTGATGTAAGGAGGGGGGGGGAGGCACTCACTCGCTCACTTGCTACGTTTTGAGTTTGTTATTCTAAATCACATTGTGCAGGATTATCCCCAGGCCGAGTACGACGTGTGTGGCGTTCCCGCCAATGCATGTGTGCCCCTATGTTACCACAAGCGGACCTCACGACCTCGTACTGGGGTGGGCCATCTTACCCGGACGAGTGGTGTCGGACCCGAAGCCTTATTGCGGATGATCATCTTGTGTACCGAAAGAAACGGAGAAGAAGAAGGAAAGCAAGGGAATTTGTTCTGTTGCATCTCGTTGGTACTCTGGCGACGTGCCGTCCTGCTTACGCGTTTCGGGGTCCCTTCTCTTCGGGTCGTTTAAGTTTCCTGCAATGCAGCAAGGATTGTTCCCCTGTAAATATATACTTGCTGTACACGTGGTACAAAGACATCGGATCCATGGTTGTATAGGGTTGGTGTAGTAGTGGTTAGTTTGGCGAAAGGAGGTGTGGTCCAAACAAACTTCTACTATGTGATAATTACTGAAAGTTTCTCAGACGCAGAAACAATGTCGTGCCACCCCACCTTTTTTGGAAGAGGGTGTGTACAAGTACTTGATCCTGTCAAGCCACCCTCCATCTCGCCGCTTGCCAAGCAACATAGAATAACCAGGCTTACCAACATCTGCTTGGGCATTCCCTTTTTTTCTCTCCTTCTCTTAAAAGTCCGCCCTCAAGCGCGCGCAATGTCAGATACTAGAGAATTTAGATGGAGGCTACAAAAAAGAGAGGCAAAAAAGTTAGTATGCAACATGAAGTGTGGCTGGGCAACATTTCTTAGTCTAACCCAATGAGACTCAGCGGGCCGAAATGCCTTGAACCCTTACTTGGTAGTACTATGGTACACTAATATCATGGTTCCCGTCGGTTGAAAGTGGTTCTAGACGAATATCATCACGAACCATGGGCATAAGCTCGGCTTATGTTGCGTGACATCGGACAAACGATACACAGCACAGAGAGAAAAGGAAGGATTCCTCGAGGGAAAAGGCGCAACGCCAGCAGCGGTGGAGCAGAGAGACACACACATACACACACAGAGAGAGAGAGAGAGGCGCACTCGGGAGTCTCGGGAGAGCCTACCTAGCAATGAGTGGGCCGTGTAAGAAAACAAGCTGTGGCTGTCAGCTCTCGAGAAAGAGGAGGGGGGAGGGGCCTGGCAAGCGCCCAATACAAAACAGGCTGAATGCAGCAAATATTGTGTGTGTGCATATTTTTTTGGTGTGGTGACACTACATAGTCCCGCAGGCTATGGGTTTATAGTCTGCCGCTCGCAGCCGCCAAGACGAAATGGGTCAGGCTGCTGATACGAGGGGTCGAAAGAAAGGGAGAGAGAGAGAACAAGAAAAAGAAAAGGGGGGGAGGGGCAACATGCATGATGATGATGGTAAAGAAGGAGGAGGAGGAGGAGGAAAAGAGAATCAATAAGTTTTCACAACTTTATTGTTATATTGCATGTGTTAACTACTTGAGTACTTACTTCATGTAACTACAGTTTGGTTGGCGTACAGCTACTTAGGTCCTACCAGGCTACCCTCCTGGTAAAGGGAAGCAAAACGATATGAATAGTTTCCCACGGTCTGTTTTCAATATGTCAGCCCAGCCCTACACACATTACCTGACACCATGAGGTGGTGTGATGATCTACGGCCGGGTGTGCCCCATTCACAAAATGCCTGGCGCTGCCACCCTCCTCAAGAACCCCAAGTCGGAAGTAATAGCCGGTTTCAGCATAGAACACAGTACCGTGGGTGAAGAAATCAATAAGTGGTAATAAACTCTGCCCTTTGTTGTCTCCATGTTTTTTTTGGTGTGCCCGGCAAGTGTAGAATTGCGACGCCATGACTGTATTCGTATTGTTGCGCCCAATATCATGCTCGTGTTACGGTAAATCATCACCTCGTGCTGTCCTACACCAATGCAGGTACCCTCATCCCTTTTCCTCAAGCCTCTCCCGAGATGACCGGAGCGCCCTTCTCACCCCCCCGAACCAACCAGCTTCACTTGTCTCTCTCTCTCTCTCCCCCTTCTTGGCGACTGTATGATGTTATGCTGCTGCCCAATTCATAAGCATCCCATCCGGATGATTCGGAATTCGCGTTCATCCGCCCATCCCCGAGCCCCCTGTTTTTCTCAATCCCCCAAGAAACTCCTCCCTCACCCTCACCCTTTCCCGCCCCCGCGCCCCCCCAGATATGATCCCGTCCTCGTGTATGCGTTGAAAAGTGCACATTGCGCCCGTACTGCTTGAGGGGAAAAAAGAAAGAGAAAAAAAGAAAAAAGGAGGCAAACGTCTATGCCGCTGTCACAGCACTAGCAGGCGTCGGGTTGTTGTCGACCAGGATGCCGACACCAGCTGCCTCCGTGCCGAGCTGAACCTTAGGGCCCTTTGTCAACGCCGCCTCAGCGTATTGTAGCGCGCGATCGAAGCCGGCCGCCTGGCGTTTGGTCAGGCCACCTCCCTCTTGTCTCTTCTCGGCGGCCTCCTCCTCCTCTCGGGGGTCCAGCTCTTTCATAGAATCTGGGAGACCACGGGACGCCTGTGTTTCAGGTGGGTTTGTCATAATCAGCATCAATATTCATGTGTGAATCTTGGGGTTGGTGGCTAGGGAGGAAGAAATTTGGGGGGCGGGGGGGGCGTGACGAGGGCCTAACTCACCGGCTCGTTGAGAACGGATGACTGCGCAAGATCCCTAGCCTTTTCAGCAGGGGAAATGGCCTGGCCTTGGGCGACAGCAGCGTTGTTTGCAGCAGCGGCACCCTGCAGCGTGTTGACGATGCCTTCTGCTGCCGCCGCCTCCTGGCCCGAAAAGGAAATTTCACCATCACCCACTACCAGGGCAGGTGAATAAGCGCCGAGGTTGATGTTGAGAGGGGCACTCATGGCCGCAGAGGCCATCAGGGCGATGATGGTGCTGTATCTGACGAGCATCTTTGATTGAGTCTTGAGGGCCGTTCGTCGTAGGATAAATGCGTATTACTGGAAGGAGGAAATCGTAGCCGGACGTAGATCCACAAATATAATAATAAGAGCTGGAAGAGTAGATTTATGAAAATACTAGGGAACGGATGGGGGATATCAGAAGTAAGAGAGTTAAAACGGTTTTAAAAATTATGCTTTGGAAACAGAGAAGAGTGATACCAGATCTCATCGACGAAAGAGACAGACTGACCAAAGACAACAGGAGCACGGCTCATAAGTCTTCTAATAGAGAAATTAGTTTTGACTTTGGAAGGTGGGGTGACATTGACATTTATTCACAACGATTGCTTGCTTGTCTGGCTGGCTACATAATTACTTTCTTGGCCGTTCACGTGTCTTCGTTGAGAAATCCCCCCCCCCCCCTTCCTTTTCGCCCCCCTCAAAGAGGAGAGCAATAATACGGGAAGACGGCTAGTCAGAGCTCCGGCAGGCCAAGTGATCAGTGTGTATGAGGTGTGAACATCGTGCAGTCCTTGGCTTCTATTTCTGAGTGTTTTTTCCTCTTGGCAGTGATCGATCTTGTCCGAAAGTGACTTCAGACGTGACAGGTCTCGCTATAGAGTCATGGGCAGTTGAAACGCTTGGAGGAGACGGGACAGAAGGGAGGAGTCAAGAGCATAGACATCAGAGAATGATGATCAAAGTACTAACTAATGCGATCTATGGGGTTGAAGACCCTTCTCTCACTTACTCAATCATAGAGACCAGGCAACATCTGTGCCCCGAGTTTTGTTTTGCTGTCGTCGTCGGGGTCCCTCTTGGCGTTTTGGACTTTCGACGGCCTGGAAGTCGCCAAGTTGCGCTTCTAACACTTCTGAATAGCCTTGGTAGTCTCACGTTTTGGGGTGACCTCTTGTGAAGTGGACCCTTTGAAGAAAGCTATAGTGAGTGTTGCATTGTTTTGTGCTACAATCTGTCATGAACCCGAAGATGCGACGCTGCCAAGAGGCTCTGTGCGACTTTCTCAAACAGACCCTAGTGATCAAGTTTATAATAACAGTCTTGTTATTATATCGTCTGGTAGGATGCCAAGCCATCTATCTCCTTGATAGTCCGTATCTTCTGGAAAGGGAATGATTTGATGGCTTGACTAGTAGACACTCACGAATTATTATGGAATCGGTGAACAACACTGAAGAGCACTACTGTCATCGTATAATTAAATGAGATCTTGACATGATTCAACTATTGTATGTTCCAGACTTGGTGAATAAGTAGATTCGTGACTGCACAATGTTTCGGAAAGTAATTGTATGACCCTTTGGTGCTGTGATAACCCATAATTATCATAGGCGGTTGCAACAATTGCTAATCATCTTCTTATCATCCTGACATGGCTTTGAGCAGCACACTCAAAGTCCCGACTTAGGTCCCAGAAAGAAGACGTTCCGTTCCGGCTCACCCTCGCTCGTCCGTATGATCGACACATAACCCTTCTTGCCAACCTGCTCTTCGAGCGCAGAGGAGACTTGCTGCAACGTTCGCTGGTCTCCGTGGTTCGCAATGAAGCGGCGGCCATTGGCTTCCAGTCGGCCGATGATGAAAGATGTTTCTGGCTTTCCATCGCGGCCGAATTCAACAGTGTACGTCTGCTTCCATGTCAGTCCGTGTGGCGTTGTTAATTTAGGTGGTTTGTGGAGGGTGGGCGCGCGCGCGCGTGTGTGTGTGTGTCAGGCATACCTCGATAAGAGCTTCTCCTTCTGCAAAGGTCTGAACTGCTGGAGCCGGATTACCAACAACCGCGTCCGAATTCACACGGCTGTCTGGGTAGGTCGAGTCATGTTCTCTCTGTACTGAAGATAGACAGATGGCGTGTTGGTATGAGAGGACCCCACCATTCGCAAGCACCAGCCCTTTCCGAACTTTGCCGTCTCTTATCTGGCGGCACATCTCGGTAATGGCCTGAAGAGAAGAACATCTCAGCACCTCTCTTGCCGTGGAAAATTCGCTTAAAGGGTGAGGAAGAGTAATACATACGTGCATCGAATAGTTGTTCCCTGCACCTCCGAAAGATGTCAACCCCCCCAGCAGAGTCAGGGGCTTGATGGGGTTGAGGAACGGCAGACCGAGATGATGACATGCCAGCTTGGGAACAATAGGAAAGCACCTGTAGAGAAACCCTATGAATGACTGGCCTGTAGAAACAATTAATAGCGTTGAAGCATGATACTTACGAATACAAATCGAGGGCATCAATGTCATCGATTTTGAGTCCTGACGACGCCAAACAGCCGTCCAGCGCTAGAGATATCGCTTCGCTGTGGAAGAAATTGGGACGCTCCCAGACTTTTTCGATGTGTCAGTCTATATAATGCAAATGGTAATTGTCTTGTCCAAGAAAACATACATTGCTCCCTCTCCTTCCTCCCGCCTCCCCCTAGAGGGTATACCCACTTCTCCTCGGGGACACCAAGCCGCTTTGCGTTCTCAGCAGAAGTGAGTATGCAAGCAGCAGCCAGGTTGACGGTGTTGAAGGCGTTCATGAGCAGTGGATCTGTTCGCGTTCCAATAAATCAGCTGAGAAACCCCCAAGTCAAGTACATGTGGATTTGTTCTCTGCCCTTTTGTGTGGCTTGTTTAGGTACTTACAAGGTGAACAGATCATCCTGTTCCTTCGGGACACAGTCCCTATTTCTTCCTTGCTGATGGGTGGTTCTCCATAGTTCCAGGAGTATTGGTTCTCCGCGGCAACCTTGGCGAACTCTGCGTATAAGCTGGCAGACTCGTCGTTGTTCTCACGAGGTGTCTGCCCGCGGTGTGCACGGAATGCATTTTCGTAGAGGGGATATATGTGTATGGGGGCACCGATGGAATGGATGCCGCCAATATTATCTAATTATTGAGGTGTGAGGAGTTTGATGGCCCTTTTGTGTGTGTGTGTGTGTGTGTGTGCATGTCCGGTCGTGATAATGGAGAACACCCACCTTTTCCCAGGCCCATGGTCGATGGTGAGAACACGTCCTGGACTGGTGTCTCGGGCTTGGTCCAGCCTGGTGGTTCTGCAATGCCCGCCCTTGCGCATGCTGTCACTGGTCACAAACAAAAAAGAGAGAGAGAGAGAATAGTATTAGCGGCTCGAGTTTGGTAATCAGAAAAGTAAAGGGAGGGGGGGGGGGTGGACGCTCACATGAAGCCAGGGCTTCACCTCCTGTCACAACCGCCACCGTCGTCTCTCCTCTGGCAATGCGTACAGCAGCCTCGTCCACCAGCTTTGCAGGCTGGTTTCCACCATGGGTTTCGGTATAGCGCGTCCACTTTGGTCTCTGCCTGAGGCCCAGCATCTCGGATAGGAGCCCGGGGAGATCTACGTAGGGCCATGTCCACGTCCTCACCACGTCGATGGCGTCTATCTGGGATCTGAGCTGGTCCTTTGGGGAGCAGGTATCCTCTATTGCAGACAGAATAGCCTCAAGCATGAGAGTTGCAGGCTCCTTGTGCTGGTCTGTCTTGTTCTTGACATCAGCCACGCCAATGATCACGGGAATGGATACCATATTTTTGGCTGTGATGATAGAAGCGGGAAAAGCCCCTGGAGCAGAAACATGAGACAGAATAATTTTTCACGGTTCTTCCGACCACACGTAGTATTTAATTGAGGTTGTTACTTGTAATCATGGAGGCACAGGTCCTTCACTCTGCTGGGCACATTGCTCGTAATGCCGAGGCAACAATTAGGAGACACAGGTCCTTGATGACTCAGCCCCCCGCATGGGTGCCTTCCAAGGCTGATTTCCAGCACGCTATCCTACTATCACCCTCTGTAAGATGCCTACTTACTGTACCTGACCACTGAACAAGTACCATGTGGCCTCTCGGTGCTATGATTGCTATTCGTCATCAATATGCCGTCAACTGAGGTCGATGGCTTTTTTTTTCCCATGAGAACAGGTAAAGAAAATATCAACTATTATAAATATAAAAAGAAAAGAAAAAGAAAATTTGTGAGCAACGTACTGACCGCTCCAAGGACATAACGATGACTGAAGGTTGCTAAGTTGCTAAAAGCAAGAAATGATTAGCTTTCGATACTCATGATTCACTTTTCCATTGCTCTAAATAATCCTACAGACTAAAAATCAGTCAACTTGATAAAATACCAAGCAGATGAGATTGTAGCAACCATGACCAGATGCAGCACACATAATAAAAGAGCAAAACTGTCGGTGCTAGCAACATGTCTCACTTTTGTTCTTCTTTTTTGTTTCTCTCTCTCTCTCTCTCTCTCTGGATTTGATTGCAATAGAAGACTACTAGGTAAGCTGGCATGGAAACATCGGAGTTACAAACAAGTTGGATGTATGAGTGTGTGACGGCGTCGTCCTTGGCCTAGAAATGACATCCAGCGGGGGATCAATAACAAAGTCATAATTATTGGAAGATATCGCCCGCTACAAAGTGGGTGGTTCCATCACTGCCTTGATCAACATTGCATCATTTGCGTTCGGCCGTGGCAATACCCTCGTCCAGGCTGAGATCAGAGAAAGGCAGGGCTTCGAGGGTGTCGAGTACTTAGTAGGCCATCAGATTTGATCATTCGGAGAGTGTTTTTGCTATGGTGACGGAGGATACTGGGGAGGCGAATTGCTTACTTAGGGAGCTCATTATCATAACTTCCAAGCTTTCCTTCTCACTCCAGACAACTGAGATAATGGATTATGTATTCAAGTCTGTAATGCTTGAAGAAGTTGTAATTACCTTTCTAGACTTGCAGTGTCGTGATCACTGGGAAAGGGAACTATTTCCTTGCCGACATTGGAAGTGCCCATGAGGCCACACTCGTGCCCTTCTTTGTGCATGGAGACTTTCACAGTTAGAAATGAGCAAGTAACAGGCAACATAAAGCCCTAGGCCACCTGCCATATGCCAATTCCTTGGCGCTCAAATTTGAATGTGGGCATTAGAGGAGCAATCACCAGGACCAACAGTGCTTCAAGGGGATTTCTCCTCCCCGCCTTTGGCCCTCTTTTTCCTAACAAGGCCAGCATACACCAGATGATTTCTTATACATAATCATCAGCAACATTACTTCATTTGTTTCTTGTTTTACTAGACAAGTACCTATGTTCACACAATCATGAGCAGAAAGAGGGGCCAGCCATCTAGAGGGTTAGGGTTCATTCTTTTTGGTTCTTCACTGTGTGTCTGTCTCTAAGAGAGACCAAGCCTGGCCGAGGGTTGGACTTGAAGTCATGTCCACAGGCATTGATGTATTAAGATCCTTGCATGCTGCCATGGTAGTTGACAAAGCCAGCGATTGTACCCTCTGGAGTTGACATGGCTGAAGATGTCATCAAGAGAGAATTGGTCCAGATGAGCTTTCTCTTGGAACCGAGGCGCTCCGAACAAGTGCCTCGGGATCTGGGCCGCTGGCTCGACAGTGATCAGCATTAAGCATAAATAGCAGATGCGGCTGAAAAATATCATTGACGCACAAGTCTCAAGAAGGCTGTGTGTGGAAGCGCGGCTCTGTTTCCTATGCCTGCTGGCCTCGTCGAGATCGAAGCTTGTCTGTGAAATCCGCACCATCACCAATTGCACTGAAAATCGGGCCTTCGTGTAAATTAGTGCATTATCACTGCTATCGATCCCTTACGTACACGCACGCATAAACGCCATCGTCATGGAGTCCCTCCCGGAAACGCTGCCGCCCGAGGGGAGTGGGTGCGTGATCGCCAGGAACGCACGCGCGCGCCGTTGAAAGACCAGCGGAGCCAGAACGAAACATCAGCTTGTAATCGCGGTCTGCTGCTTTTGCTGATAGTCATATGAATTGAATTGAATTGAATGCATTAACGGTCCCGGCAGTCTGGGAAGCGGTAGAAACCCTAACGTCTTTGCCCGATCGCGCCAGCTGTGTGCTAATTTAGGGGACTTCCGTGTCTAAATGGGCGGCCGATGTCTTTCATCATCGAGAAGTCGTTGTCGTCATGATCGAAGAGCGCGACGAGACAAAGACAGACTCATCGTGGGCGACGTGTGGGTTTTCTGATGATGATGGCGATGATGATGATGATTGATGATGATGATGATGTGCACCAGTCTGCAGAGCTATTCCTGCACCAAGGGAAATAGGTGGTCGTCGACGATAATAAAAAGCTGGGGAAATCCCCAGATTACCGTCGAGCCTGGGGGATGAGCATTGCAGTGCAGCACAGAACCGCAAATTTGTTCTCCCACACACCCAGTATTTCCCCAGGCCCACGAGAACCACAATTTCCTATTCGGACCGTTTTTACTCTCAGCTCCACAAACCCAGTCTCTGTTATCTTGCTCCCACTGTCTCATCAGCAAAGCACAATGTCTGAGGAATCGTATGCCACGAAGGAGCAGCAGATCCCCGTACAGGAGGACGAGGAACGTGTCGAGGATGGAGTTGACGAGGCTACCGCTGATTCTGACGCCCAACTTGGTACGCGCGCGGCCCAAGCACCCCCCCCCCCCCTCACCAACCCCCCGGGTCTTCTCTCTCTCTGGGAGTTCGGATAGGTAGACAAGTATGAATGACTGACTTCCTCGATGATAGAGCGTGATGATAATGAAGCCATTGATAAGTCCAATATAATTAAAGGGCGCACCCGTGGTGCTAAGCCTGATGGCAGCTATGAGGAGCCCGGTGAAGAAGATATTCCCGACGAGTAAAAGAACACATGGTGGAGGAAAGAATCGGCGACATTATCAAATACGAGGACGGTCCATACATAATATGTACATAATTTCATATCAATCCCAACAGTCTCAAACCTTCTGGCAAACCTTGTGACTATCATGTTGATCATATGAATGGAATCAATAGTCAAGTATATGCGTCGCGAATTACACCCTCATTTCTATGAGGCCTGCGAGATTCGGCGTGTTCGTGTGCAACCTTAACAACGTTGATCGTCGCTGCGTCGCGAAGTCGGCTGGGTCGAGATATTGGGTCTGAGTCAGCTCTGATATGTTTGCCATCCTTTACAATAACTGCCCGGACTATGACCGAGCAGGAATTCTCGTGTCCTGCCGTCCGCTGTAAAAACTCCCCATTGCTGATTCTCTCCCCCAACGACGAGCCAGTCTGACGAAGACTGTACAGTCTGACGAAGCATGTGGAATGAAGTGTGATACATTACCACAAGATCATCCACCTGTCTGAGCACTTGACGACCGACCCGAGAAGCGGTTCATTAGTTCTTTGCCTGTGCTTCGCTTTCTTACTCCTGTGTACGCCCTGCGCAGCTTCGGATCTCGCAGGAATCCAGAAAAGGTAACAAAACGAGCGAGAGCAGAGCAGAGCGAAAAGGATTCACCGCTTTGCAGAGGCTGCAACGCATCCCTATCAAAAGCGGAGATAAAAAAGCGGAAACACAATTACAAATGGTGCCGATGAGGTCCAGTTTTCATTCACAGAGTTTTCTTTCTTTCTTGTCACTTCTGTCCTTCCTGTCTCACAATAAGTACTCTTTTTGGTCTCAAACGAGAAGGAAGGAAGGAAGGGAGGAGAGGTTGGGTCGGATCGGGTCGGAGGACCGTGTGGGTTCCCCTGGAACCAACACCGTCCGGCGCGGCTGGCATGACTCCGTGGGAGCCGCGCTGAGTGGACAAGCCCTCCCCTCCTCCTCCACTCCGGGGATGTTGTGTGTGTGTGGTCGGCCCACCCGTGATGACCCATCAGGAGAGGAAGCCCGGGGGGGTATATGACGGCGGTCTTGATAACGCTGATACGTGCAGTTCGTCCGGCCGTCTCCTGTCGGTGGTGGTATTCTGGCACCGTAGCCTCTCACTTCCCTCCTCCTGACTACCCCCCCTTGTCAGATCTGAAGGAAGATCTGCGGCTCTGCCTTGGACGAACAGCTCTTCTACCTGCATAGAATAGGTTGCAAGGGTTCTTGGTTTTGACAGCGAGAAATGTTGCGGGCCGCTTTCAGCCTCTTCCTAGTTGTAACTTGTCGCATGGATATTCAAATATCCACGCACACACACACACAGACACAGACACACACACTCTCTCTCTTTCTCACACACACACACACACAATTTATCGGAGGGCACGTGGAGGGTTGGGCCTTGGACAGACGAGAAGATCTTCAGAGCTTTTGTGGAGCCTTGTTCCTACAGTGTTGGACCAATTGTGGAAATCCGAGAACAGAACTTTGTGACCAAGGAAAGGACGACCCAGAATAAAAAGCACGACTCAGAAAAAGAGGGGAGGCACGGGGGACTTGGGGACCTAGGGGGGGCCTCTCCCAGTCGTGCTTTCCTTTCCCCATGGCACAGAAAACTGGCCCGCTGGGGATTTGGTTCCTCTTAGTTGAGGATGGGCGCCAAAAAAGAGTGGGACAACCCAACCTCGCCTCCCACCCCCCGCGTTTGGGATTTCCGCCTGCGTTTTTCTTCTTCTTTAGCGAAAACGACATGTGAAAAGATGAACTCGGGCTTGTTTAGTCCCGACATGACCCGAAGCTGACCACGATCCAAGACGATACTTTGAACGATACTCTGCGTCTACACGCCTCTCATCAACAACCGACCGGGAAAAAAGAGAGGGGAAGGAAAAAAAAAGAAGGAGAGGAAAAGATGAATACAGTAAGACCAACCGAGAAAAATGTTCAGCCGCTGACCACCCTGCCGTGACAACCCAACAAGCCACTCCCGAAAGCGGGGCCTAACCTTTGAAAGAAAAAAACCACACCATAACAGCAAATACTATGGTAAATAACAGGACAGGATCTCTGGCAGATCTTTCCCCGAGCGGGGAACCCGTCCATTTCTTGGCTGGGGAGATTTTCGCCGAGCGAAGAAGAACCCACACGATGACCTCATTGCTTTTTGCTTTTCGCTTTTTGTTCTTGTCGTTTCTTCCTCCTTCTCGCCGCTCGCCGTTATGCACCAACTTATTGCACCATGGACCCCATGTAAGCAAATTATGTACTGAGAAGTACCGAGTACTGATGAACGGACGGTACAGTACGTCCTCCTCTCTCTCAGCTTTCTTGAACCCTATCACACAGCCCGTGTCTCTTTCTTCCTCGCAGCCTGCATGAGTAAGTCGGTCCGGGGCCAGCGTTGTTACAACCAAGAAAAAGTATCCTGTACATTTTACTAACATACTTAGTTTTCGGAATGATTATTCCATACACGCACACACACACATACGCACACGCACCACCCCCCCCCCCAAACAACAGAAACCGAGGCAAGCGAGGGCACCACCGCTTTGCTGGGCCGCACATGGTCTGGGAATATGATATTCAGGGACCCTGCACCCGCTTTTGTCACCGCCTATCACTTGGTCCGGTCCACACTAACCAGTGAGTGCATAGCACTGCATTCTGCAGGACGCCTGCTGGCATGTACTAGTAGTAGCATCGTAGTATCGTACTGTAGTAACGGGGCCCTGACAAAAGGGCACAAAAAACATCCCTTCAAAATGTGGGGAGGAGATCGGCGGAACGGCAGCCACAGCATGCCCGTGACCTTTTGCCCACAGTACCCGAGGTTCATGGGGGGCCTGGTTCTGGCCCTGGGATCTTGGGAAGGAAGAGAGAGAGAGTGTGTGTGTGTAGGTGTGCTATGGTAGCATCAGGAACGAAACGCCGGCCGGACGGTGGAACTTTTATCTTGCCTTGGTCTGACTGGTACATACCCCATACGTAGTACTGTCGTACTCAAAAAGTCAGATCGCATCGTGGAGGGGGGGAAAGGTCGATCATATAAGAGAGAACACATCTGCTGCCCTTCGTGCCATCCTCCTCCTCCTTCTTTTTTTCCCTTTCTTTTCACTTAACACACATGTTTCCCCCCCCTTTCCCTTTCTTCCTACTCTTCCACCCTTCACAGACGGTCGACCCCTTCTGCTCAACGAGTTCTGAGAGGTCTTAAATAGTATCGTCTTGTCTCTGTGTGTATTGTGTGTGTGTCTTCTGCCTGCAAATTCCTCTTCTGCTTCATACACCCAGGGCTGGATCAAACACCATGGCGCCCCCCAAGTTTTGTGGCCTCTCAGGGAGGCCGCTCTCCCTTTTGGTTTCCACCATTGCCACTACCGGTTTCGTCCTCTTTGGATATGATCAAGGGTATGTTCTTTCCCCCTTCTCAAAAAAAAATCAACAGAAACATGATTCCCCCTCTCCCCCCCCCCCCTCTACTAGGACAAAACGCAGAGAACTGACAAAAATGTCCATCCTTGCAGTGTCATGAGTGGTATCATCTCAGCCGGCCCCTTCAATGACATGTTCCCCGCGACCAGGGACAACTCCACCATGCAGGGCTTCACCACGGCCATCTACGAGATTGGCTGTCTCTTCGGCGCCATGTTCATCCTGGGCGTGGGTGACCTCCTGGGCCGGCGACGCGCCATCATCCTGGGCGGAGCCATCATGTTCTGCGGCGTCATCATCCAGATCACTTCCATGGCCAACGCCACCCCGTTTGCCCAGTTCATCGTGGGCCGCACCATCATGGGCGTCGGCAACGGCATCAACACCTCGACCATCCCCACGTACCAGGCCGAGTGCTCGCGCACGACCAACCGTGGCCTCCTGATCTGCATCGAGGGCGGCGTCATCGCCTTTGGCACCTGCGTCGCCTACTGGATCGACTATGGCGCCTCGTACGGCCCTGACAACTTCACCTGGCGCTTCCCCATCGCCTTCCAGATCGTCTTTGCCGTCATCATCTCCGTGCCCATGTACTTCCTGCCCGAGTCCCCCCGCTGGCTGCTCACCCACGAGCGCTACGAGGAGGCCGAGATTGTCATCTCTGCCCTGCGCGGCTACGAGCTCGACAGCCCCGAGACCGCCATGGAGCGCGACATTATTGTCGATTCCATCCGCGCCTCCGGTGGCTTCGCCAAGTCCACGCCTTACAAGGCCCTCTTCACCAACGGCAAGACCCAGCACTTCCGCCGCATGATGCTCGGCGCCTCGTCCCAGCTGATGCAGCAGATCGGCGGCTGCAACGCTGTCATCTACTACTTCCCCATCCTGTTCCAAAAGTCCATCGGCCAGACCCACAACATGGCCCTGCTCATGGGCGGCGTCAACATGATTGTGTATTCCATCTTTGCTACTGTCTCGTGGTTCGTCATCGAGCGCGTCGGTCGCCGCAAGCTGTTCCTGATCGGCACCGTGGGCCAGATGACTTCTATGATTATCACCTTTGCCTGCCTGATCCCCGGCACGCCTGCTGCCGCCAAGGGTGCTGCCGTCGGTCTCTTTACCTATATTGCCAGCTTCGGCGCCACCTGGCTGCCTCTGCCCTGGCTGTACCCTGCTGAGGTCAACCCTATCAAGACCCGTGCCAAGGCCAATGCTGTGTCGACTTGCAGCAACTGGCTCTTCAACTTCCTGATCGTCATGTAAGTTTTTACCCCCTTCCCCCCCAATACCTCTCCCTCCTCTCCCTCCTCCTCTCCCTCCTCCTCTCCCTCCTCCTCTCCCTCCCTTCTCACTCTTGACTAACTTTGTCTTCTTTTTCTCTCTCTCTCCAGGGTCACACCCATCATGATCACCAACATCGGCTGGGGCACCTACCTCTTCTTCGCCGTAGTCAACGCCTGCTTCCTCCCTGTGATCTGGATCTTCTACCCCGAGACGGCCAACCGCTCGCTCGAGGAGATCGACATCATCTTCGCCAAGGGCTCCGTCGAGAACATGTCCTATGTCAAGGCCGCCCAGGAGATGCCCTTCCTCAGCGACGCCGAGGTCGAGCGCGAGGCCCTGCGCTACGGCCTCATCGAGACCGTCGAGCGTGTCCACCACCACGGTGGAGATGCCGAGGCGCAGAAGTTTGGGGATGGTGAGATGCGCCACCGTGGCAGCAAGGACAGCGAGAAGCCTAGTGGCAACGAGAGTGATGGTGTCGATCAGGTCGAGACTGCTACCGTGGATAAGACGGGTTGAAGGAGGGTGAAGGCTTGACATGTGCCCCCCCCCCCCCAAAACAAAAACAACAAATGGTCTCAAGTTGATGTATTTTCTTGTGCTTGTACCACACAACACAACACAAACAGGCGGGTTGAGGCTCGCTGTGAGAGAGGAGAGAGAGGCTTCTGCTCTGTTTTCTCCTACTTATTAGATACCCGGTCGGATCCTCACAACGGGGCGACCTTTCTCTTTTTATAACGTCGACATGAGAGTGGTATACAAATGTATACACACACATAGACAGTTGGTTGACTCGGAATTAAAGAAGAGAGAACTCTATAGACGATGGAATTTGTTGTCATTTGACTGTTTTTGTGAACTTCAGTGTTATGGAAATAGATATTATGTATGATTTTGTCGTCGTTGGAGTTTGTGTCTTATCAGCATGTCGAGACCTAAAAGAAAAGGAAGGTACCAATGCTCGCGTGATCATATAACAAAAAAGGGAAGCCGCCCTCCATAATGCGCCAAGCTCCGTCTGCTCATCATCGCGTGCCCTCAATCCCAACCTCATGAACCACATCCCTCTCCTCCCCGCAAAAGAGAGAGAGAGAGAGAGAGAAGAAACAGAAAAGAAGAAACAAGCATCATTTCATAGTCATATTCTCCCTGCCATCATTCATACTGAAACACGGTCCCCCCTTTAGTACTCCCAGTCTCGATACCGCGGCCGGCCCCTCGAGTACTCGCGCGGACGCGGATGTGGGTGTGAGAGCGAGTGTGAATGCGAGGCGACTGTGGAGATGCGCCGAAACAGGCCCTGGGCTTTATTCCTGACCCAGAAGATTTTGGAGACGAGAATGTCTTCTTGGACGAAACTCTGTTGAAGGATTGAGTTAATGGCGAATTTTTTTTTGATGTCCTTCTAAGATGGAATTACATATTCGTACCGATGTGTAGCGGCTCTTGTACACACGGTCGGACGAGCTCGAGTCGTCCGATTTGCGGGTGACATAGTAGGCGCTCCCAACTTGCTGTCGCACGCGGCTGTCGAGCGAGGACGACGAGGTCGAGATTAGGGATGTTGCCATGGTATAGTAGGATCCTTTTCGTTCAAAACACCGGCTGTTTTGGGGGTTTTTTTTTTGTGGTTTTTTTTTCTCCCCTTCCTTTGTCAGGTAAGGAGGATTGAGGAGGAAGGAATTTGTCAAATTGTCAAAAGTGTCGTAGGCGGTGTGTGGTGAATTTTTTCTAGAGTGTAGGGAGTGAGTGTGTTTTTAAGGAGAAGTTTGTCGTTCTCGAGTCTCGTGTTCCCAAAAGGTCGAGCAATCAATCTCAATATGCAAGTCTTGATTAATCTCTTTTTGTCTTTCTCTCTCTCTCTCTCTCTCTTTTTATTTACCGCCATTTAAAAAGTCACACTCCTCTCACCTTTGGGCGCAGGTCAGTTGTCCCCCCCCCCCCTGGCAAATACGTTAGGCGCAGAGAGACCTGGGGCCAGATGCTCAGACCGCCTGATTGAATTGACTGCGCTCTCCTCACACGACACCACGCACGCACGAACATGGGACCACAAAACATACTAGCCCCAACCCCCTCCAAAGCCCAAAGCCCAGCCCAGCCTCCCCTCTTCCCACCCCTGCTGTCCTGTGCAGTAGAACGATGCTCGTAATTTTGCCCATTAATTTATATCTAACCAAGGAGAGGAGGCTGCCGATTTGGTGCTTTGGGCGGCGAGCACAAGAGGAGATTTGCATGTTACATGGTGCGTTTTTTCTGCAGGCCGTGTCCCGCAGATAAAATATTGGCCAAGAAGAAAAGGGGGACGGGTAGAGAACACTTTGACTGTCGTCCGTCTTGCACATTCCTTCTTTTGTTTTTTTTCTTCTTGTCCCTTTCCCTATCAACTATAGGACATTTGAAGACCTGTGGGCAGTTTTGACGTTGATGGATTGGGTATTAATGGATCTTAGCCATGTGCCAAGACGTTGAATTGTTGATCTTGATACCTGACGCGAGGGGCATGACGGGTTCTGGTTCTGTTCCTGGGGCCAAAAAAAAAAAAATATATAGAAAGAAAAGAAAAAGAAAGAAAAAAAATTATAATTGCGGGCGGCCCCGGCGGCTGAGCCCACCATCACCTGTAAACCCCCCAGTCCGTCATGCCCCTCAGGCGGTGTCACACCCCAGATTCTGCAGTGCGCGCGGGGGATGGGTCCCCTGTGCCCTCGAGCCAAAATCTGGTGATGATTGCAAAGCACTGATTCAGAGGCTGTGACGTTCTCAGCACGCGATTCAGCGCTCCAGAGTGTGCTGAACACGCTTTGCATAGGATCCAGTGGTGGACAGTTGACAGCTTGCATGCTAGATTGAATCATGTTCGAAACAGACTTGCTTCCTCTTGTCGATTGACACTGAATACAAGTACTTACCAACTGCAATAGGTGGTGATTGGACCCCGGGGCGTCCTATGTACGTAGTACATGACAACAGAAGTCCGTGCAAGACGCCCCCCTCCGTTGGGAACACTTCAACATGATCTGCAGCAAGAGACTCGTCTTTCTTCAAGCATTCATATCACTTTTCTACAATGCAATTGTGAAACCATATTATCCTCCTACAGCAGCAGGTGGTACCTGAGGATTTTCCTCTGTGGTCCAAAATCACACAGTAAGTATTATGCATCCAACAACAGCGAGTGATAGCCGACCAACCACATAAGTATAGTAATTAGGGCTTTAACGGAGCACCAATACTTCAGTTCTCACAAAAGGATCTGAGTGGCAAGCAGGAACACCAAACATCACTTTCGAAAAACAAAACAACATAGGTCCTAAGAGAGCCTGCATCATCATCATCATCATCACCATCACCACCATGGCTGCCTCCCCTTCCACCATCTGGACACAGCTCTTCCTTCCAGCTGGCCCTCTCACGGAAGCCACCCTGCCGCCACCCCATCGTTGCGGGCGGGTCCAACGGTCTGGGCTACGAGCTCTCGCGCGTCCTCTATGGCGCAGGTAGCAAAGTCTGCATCCTCACCCGGTCCAAGGAGCGCGCTGAGAGTGCTATTGCCCGCACCAAGGCCCACGATGGGGATGAGAAGGAAGAAGAAATGGCTGGTAGACAGCAAGGGAGCTTGGAGTTTATACATCTCGACCTGATGGACTTGGGCAGCGTCAAGACGGCCGCCTTGAAATTCCTCGAAAGGGGAAAATCAGAATTTGACAGTCATCTAGATATACTGTCAGTCTGCTTCTCATTGCTTCTCGTTGCTACAAGGAAATTATCAAATATATAAAAGATATTGTTGACAATCTAAAGACCAAAATATATATATATATATATATATATATATATATTAAACAAGAAGAGGTTCAACAATGCGGGCACAGGAGGCCGTGAAAATCCCCCCTCAGGACCTCAAGGCCACGAATATCACTTCATAACCAGCTCAATGGGGCCCTTCCTCCTAAGCCGTCTCCTCACCCCCATCCTCTCCAGCACGACTCAACGCAGTCCCTCCAGGCAGCGCAAGGGCTGGCTTCTCCAGCTCTCTCCTCGTCGACACCGGCAGTCCCACGACCGGCGTCCGCCAAGATTTGCTGCAAAACCCGAACCCTTCGGCGTCCTCTACCAAAGGACGGCATAGATCACAAAGAGCTGTACAACCAGTCCAAGGCAGTCTGCTGGTTCATCACCGCCAAGTCTACACGCCGTTATGCCGAGACTTACTGGGGTCCTCTATATCGCGGGCAACCCTGGGACGTATGCCTCGGAGATCTGGCAGTACACCCCGAACCTGCTGTACTTGTGCGTCCGGCATGTGCTGAGGAACACTTCGCTTGTGGGCGCACACACGTACTTGTGGATGGGGTTCTCAGACGCGGTCACTCTTGCTGTCGCGGCCGAGGGGCGGTATGTGATGTGTGATGAGCGGTGGGACACGGGCCAGAGGGCGGATCGGGTCGGGCGAGTGAGATTTTGGATTGGTGCGAGGAAGGAGTTGCGGATTTCTCGAGCTGAGAGGCAAGAGGTTTGTGAGTTGTTATCATTGGATCATATTACTTACTTGTAAGGTACTCCTACCCGTCACTTTGCTCGAGTTGTTAAAAAGTCACGTTTACTGTGGCGGTGGCCTCAGGTGTGCAGGCTGTCACCAGATGATTACTCTGCACCTTGTCCTCCTCCTCCCAGCAACCATATGTCAAAAACGATGATAGCACTTACATAACTAGATACTGACCTCCTAGCACGGTCCCAAATCATAAACACTTTCTCTCCCTGTCTCTGGAAGCGCAGACAGCAGGGAACACCGATGACGGCCCATCGGGGCAGCGCAGCAGCACCGGGCTAACACACACAGCGCTTTTGCAAGATGCGCCTTTCAAGACGTCCTAGACGCGAGAGAAGAATCCAGGGACCTTGCTGCGTGATTTGGCAAGAAAGGACAAATAGGCCAGAAATCGTCTTTCTTTCTTTCTTGAAAAAAAAAAAAAAAGAAGAAGAGAAAAGAAAAGAAAAGTTGGACTATTACCCTTGAGGCCCCCTCCTTACCCAAGGCTCGGAATAGAACAGGCTGATCTTAAAACCCATTGAGCCGAGAGTGGTACGGAACCAGTTGCAGCCTGCTCTATTATCCTCTGCAGCTGTGCTCTCGGGTATGACAAGAGAAAGCTTCTGATTGACGATGAAGCGACAGCCATCGTGACTTCAAGAGGAAAGATCTCTTGGGGACCGTTGAGAGGTGAAGTTCATGGCCGTTGATACTTTCAGGGGTCAAAGATGAAATAAGATGGACCTCGGCCTGGACGGCCTGCTGGCCGTGTGTCCTCATGCAATAAATATATGCTGGTAAAACAATTGTCGGAGCTGAAATTCGGTTAGGCCGTGGCCCTGGACAGGACCATGTGTTTCGAATACCATCGGCTACATCCTATGTCCCCCCATTGGCGGCCAGATCCTAGAGGAAGAAGGCTGTCTGTCATCCAACACGGTCTGGGAAGTACTTTTGTTGTTCTGCCAACATACTCCAACATCCCACGGATCCCGGCAGTATGAACCCCTTCTGAGGACAGACACACACACACACACACATCGTACGCGTCTGGATAAGTAAGTAATTTCATGGAGCGTAGTGTGTACTCAACTAGGCTTTTTCATATATCGATCTTCGATGACGTGCATGGCCGAAGAGAGAGAGGTTGTTGGGCTGCCTCTTCGGGCGTCCCTCGGGATGGATCTCATACTAATTTGTCCTGGAAGGGGTGGGTACACGGGGGAGTAATTTCCAAGATCTCTAGCACCTACACTGCCCCTTTCTGTGGGCTGCTGTTAAGCTTAGGTTTTGACGGACCCCAATCTTGCACTCCGGAAACCCTCTGTGGCCTCGACCCACACTACATGACACGAGGGGGTGGGCTTGCTTGGTACTTGAGTAAGTAACTAAGTACTTAAAAGAAAGTAGGCAAGTACTGTAGGGCATATCGAGGTAGTTCTGTATTCACTGGTTCATTATTCTCTGAATCTCTGCTGGAGACAGTTCCCACCAGCAAAGTCTGCCCGGATCGGCGACAAAGATCTCTCTAGCAGATGATCCCATGCATGCATGCAGAATTGGATACGACGTATGATCCAGATTATTCGGGTTGTATCTCACGTGGGCGAGCCACAGAAAGAAGAAAGAAAGAAAGAAAGAAAGCCCCAGTCAAAAGTGGGAGGAAGAACGCCAGCCAATTCTTGAAATGATCTGCGGTGTAAACGAAACAAGAGGGAAGACACGGGCGCAGGGGGTTGTGCGACCTGAATGTCCGAGTGGCAAGGGCACCGATCGCCAATGGTTAGCACTGTAAGCAGTACCACTCGCGTCCACTTTGCACGATGATAGTGCTGTGGCAGCGGGCCAGACCTTGGCTGGGAGGGCCCTGGACGGACCTGCCACAAACCCTATTCCCAGGCGTGGCCAGGGCCACAGTGGCCCCCCTTGTGGGCGTTGTTCTACTGCAGGGGCCGCGCGGGTATGCAATCCGCGTCTGGCCAGTTGATTGGCCCTGCCCCCTGATTAGCCTCTTCCCTTTAGAGGATGATCCCCCCTATTTTTAATCTCGCTGCGTAAGGACGGGGTACTAGCCTGCAAGGGACCCGCCGACCCGTCGCTGTTACCCTGCCAAGGTTTCCTCCTCTGCCCTGTTTGAGAGGAGGCCCAGACCAAGTCATTTTTTCCTTTTTTTTTTTCCCTTTCTTTACCTCATCCCATCTCATCCTACCGCATCCTCTTGCAAGACAACTTCTTCCTAATTCCTTCACTTCATACACACTCATTAAGAAAGCAAAACGCACTTGCATTTGCTCTCTCCTTCATCATCTTATTCTCTTTTCACACTTTTTGTTGGCTACCCAACTGCCTGACTCTCCTTTCTTGACCCGTCACTCACACACTCGCTCCAATCAATTAATCAGAACGAATCTTTCGTCCCTCCACTCCCTCTCTCCCAAATCGTCAAAGTCAAGCAGACGACACCAAACAACAAAACAAAACCTCACAATGGCCTCCAAGCTCCTCGCCGCAAGCGCCCTCGTGGCTTCTACCTCTGCCGCCGCCACCAACTACCTGGGCTTCAACTCGGGCTCGACCGCCCTGGACGGCTCTTACAAGGTCAAGTCCACCTGGGTTGAGGAGTTCACCAACGCTGCCAACCTGGAGGGCGCCCCTGGCACCTTCAACTCCATCCGTCTCTACACCAACATCCAGGGCGGCACCACCAACAGCCCCATCGAGGCCTTCGAGGCCGCCGTTGCCACAAACACCTCCGTCCTGCTCGGAATCTGGGCCTCTGGCACCGACAGCATCGACAACGAGCTGACAGCCCTCAAGGCCGGTGTCGACAACCTCGGCACCGACTTCACCAACCTCGTCATCGGTATCTCGATCGGTTCTGAGGATCTCTACCGCAACTCGGCTACCGGTGTAGCCAACAAGGCCGGTGTCGGTGCCAACCCCAGCACCATCCTTGGCTTCATCAATGACTACAAAACCAAGTTCGCCGGCACTGCCATGGCTGACGTCCCCATCGGCCACGTCGACACCTGGGACGCCTTCACCAACTCCTCCAACAGCGCCGTCATTGACGCCCTTGACTGGCTCGGTGTGGACGAGTACCCTTACTACCAGACCGGTGACGGCAACACCATCGAGAACGCCCCCGACCTGTTCCAGAAGGCCTACGACGCCGTCGTCGGTGTTGCTGGCGACAAGGACGTCTGGGTCACCGAGACTGGTTGGGCCTACTCTGGTGAGACATGGGATGAGGCTGTCGCCTCCGTTGCCAACGCCAAGACCTACTGGGACACTGTCGGCTGCGCTAAGCTGTTCAACAAGGTTTGTAGACTACTACTACTCCCCTACCCAACAAACTGATCCAGTGATGGCTGATTGACTCACCTAAAACTAGGTTCCCACCTTCTGGTACAACTTTGTCGAGGACAACGCGGCCAACAACGAGACCTTTGCCATCTCTGACGACATGTCCAGCACCCCGCGCTTCAACCTGACCTGCCCTGCTGAGGATGACACCACCACCACCACCAACACGACCTCGTCCGCCTCGTCCTCTGCCACTGGTAGCTCTAACAGCACCACCACCGGCTCTGGCTCCAGCGCGTCCTCGACCGGCACCTCCTCCGGCTCTTCGGGCTCTTCGTCTTCCGGTTCAAGCTCGTCCTCCTCCGCGTCCTCTTCCTCCTCCGTGACCACCAGCGGTGCCCTGAAGCTTGGCTCCTCGGCCCTCGCCGCGGTTGCCGTTGTCGGTGCTGCCTTCTCTCTCCTGTAGATTGGATGAATTTTAAGGTCGAAGAGGATTGAGATGATGAGGGAGGATGTGTCTGACCTGCCTACCTCGTAGGGATGGCAGACTTGGTACATAAACAATACATGGATTGGGGGCGTTCACAAACCTTTTTGTTTTCGTGTGTATGTCTGGATAGACTATATATGTGGTAGACTTTTCGAGATATGTCTGCCTGTTTTCTTCGGGCGTATGTGCATATCACTTTCGATACCCACTGCTAATTAGAAGAAGAAGAAATGCCCAAGACTTTTTATTTTGATTTGATTACTATATAGGAAACCTTGATCCCTCCCTGCTACTACTACTACGACCACTGTTAAGCCTGCTGTTTCCCCACATTTGGTCATCAAGTCACCAATTAAGTTCCTGGAAAGAAGATGGAAAGAAGATGGAAAGAAGATGGAAAGAAGATGGAAAGAAGATGGAAAGAAGATGGAAA